>SNQJ01S0104464.1:0-30287 GCA_010110895.2 Picea sitchensis
CCCTGTGTTAGAGGGGGGTCCCGGATAACTTCCATGAAACTGGACTTCTACACTCCCTATCACAGACTCCAATGTTTGGTTTTGAGTGGCCTTGGAGAGTTTCCTCTCCAACCTAATCCAAGGGCCTAGTCCTGAACTAGTGTATGAACCCTACAAACAAAAAGTATAATAGATTTTAAATTAGCGTTGCTTTTATGGGCTTTCTTACGTCACGGGGTATGAAGGTGAAACTGATGATGTGTAATGACTCAAAGAAAAAACAAATGAAAAAAGATGGAAACAAAAGTCTTTTACTAAATGCAAAAATCAACAACTTTTCACAAAGAAAGACTTATTTTCTTTTCAATTTTTCTAAGATCTCATGCAGCAAACATAAAGGAATTTCACTCGACTACAAGCTACTTATGCTCTAAATGCACTGCAAAAACTTATGAACAAAAAGACTTCTCCCTAGCTATTTGATGCAGAAACACAATCTTCAAACAAAGAAGAAAATGAAAAGATTTTTTTTTTCTCTTTTTTTTATTTACGTGCTAATCAAGCAACAAAGGGAAAATACCGACAAGCCTAAAACCAAGAAAAAAACAAAATTTTGGCTTAAAGAGCAGATCGCAAAGAATCAGAGCAAAGACACACAATGGAAATCAAGAACGCACAAACTCTTACGCTTGTCTAAAAACCATAAAACAATTTTTTTTTTTTTATCTTTTCTATCAACTATCAACTAAGAAAAAACAGGCTAAGGGTAAGAGGCCCTAACCTACTGACTGTTCAACCCTAGAATCAACACCTGAGAGGAACACTTCTCACCACAGGAGGGGATGACTGCCCCACCCTGATTGAAAAGCAGCCTGTCAAGCACGCTACTGTCATTGAAACAACAAGCGTGTGAACGTGTGCTGAGCTAAAACAGAATGTGTGTACACGCGGACTACCCTTGTACAGGACGCGTGTATGTATAAAATCTAAGACAAAAATAAACACAGGCAGCCCATACCAGGAAGAGGCCTCTGGTATTGATAACCAGGGTCTCTTGAAGGCTTGGATGTTTCTTCTAACAGAAAAGAAAAATAATTGCAAGGAATAACCAAACACAACAAGACAAACTGAGACAAGATTGTGAACTAGCAAGACTCAGATAGGATCCAGAAAACCCCCTGAGAATGTATAATTCTGACAGGGAAGAAGAGGACTGCCCCTCAATCTCTCTGAACTCCTACACGCTACTGAAACCTCTACAGCTAGCGTTCACACGCGGGCTGTAAGAGATTAGGGCGCGGGTACACGTGTGCAGTCCTTCTGCAGGCCGCGTGTACCTCTGTGTGTCCCAATAATTACCGTCAAGCAACAGTCAAGGAAAAACTGGTATAAAGAACCAGGCTCCCTACTAGCTCAGACCTAATAGAAAACAGACAGACAAAGAAAGACTGAAAATCTAATCTTTTAAACTACCCACAAACTCAACTAAATCCGGAAACCCTAAAGAGTATCTTCCCCAGTGGATTCGCCATCTCTGTTGTTGGCAAAAATACCCTACGGACTAGCAAACTAGGGTCAGACTTGCATGCAGATTTTGACCGTAAAGAAATTACTTTTTAACCTACCACCCAAAACTTAAACCCCTCTTTCACAATACATACATGGAAAGGAACTACCAACCTTGTTACCGATGTTTGGTGTAAATCCTTCGTTGCGCTTTTGTCCGTTTGCTGGTGCTGCTCCTTCCAACGATAACCTACAATCAAAACAAACAACGATGCATGCACGCTAATTTTCTACTTGAGGGTTATAAATTAAGCACAAATTAATACTTGAGGGTTATAAATTAAGCACAAATTAAAACAACATAGATAACTCATGCATTGGGACGGGAAAAGTATTCTTATTATTTTCAAATGAATCAACTTTACAATCAAAGTCGAGATCGGCCACTGCTCTGATCCCGATCCTGGCTCCTCCTCTTCTTTGTCCTCCAATTGTTTTGCTTACTCCGGGCCTTTGGCTTGAGGAAAGGCTAAAGGGTTGGGACAATGGATTCTGGAAATGGGCAGAGTTTCTTCGCTATATTCTTCCTCTTCCAAATTGTACCCCTAACCCTTATTTTATATTCTAGAAGGAGCTAGGTTTTTTGACGAACCCTTGGCCATGCATGGTCAGAGTTTTAGAAGAACTGACCCATATCTTTTGTCTCGTCGACAACTTTCATATTTTTGTTTTTTAGGTACACGGTTGTAGTGGGCTTGCCAGCGTGCACACGCGTGCAGTATTGGGTTATGGCACGTGGGCCTTGACCCAAGAGGATTTTCAAAGAGGTTGTTCAGCATATGTTTTGGAAATGAAGGGAAATGACTGGCCCGATGCCGTGTAAGCATGTGTGGTGCACTTTAGGGTTGGAGTAACGTATACGCAAAGTGAATTTGAAATGTCATTACTTTGGAGAACTATCCTTTCTTTCTAGGACTTCTGCATATATGCCAAAGCAACCAAGAAATTTTTTTTTTTTTTTTCTCAAACCAAGTATATCGTAGAAATGCTAAATAGGTTCGAAATTGAAGATTGCAAATCACATCACTCCCATGCGAACCAATTGCAAATTGAGCAAACATGATGATTCAAAATCTATAGATCAGAGGCAATATAGGTCAATGATTATGTGACCAATATATGTGAGACAACATCTAGACCGCATGTAATATAAGAAGTTGGACGTGACACGCTTTTCTCGCTGCTGACCAAATGAACCACATGTATTAGCAATAAAGAGGATCTCGGATATCTCTAAAGGAACAAAAGAGTTTGATTATGGTACTAAAAGGAAAAGATCTATCACTTATGTCCCGCCACTTGATGCAGATTGGGTAGGAAGAATACGACCTAATTTAAGAACCAAGGAGTTAAATGTTCCCATTTAGGTGAATGTTTGGTATCATAGCTAAGAAAAAAAAAATCATCTGTGATTCTATCTACCGAGGCGTATATATTGCAAAGAACATGTTGTGCCACTTGTTCTTTAGATGAAACAAACTTTTACAAATATATTGTGTTGAGTATGATGAGCCCATTCCAATATATTGTGATAATAATAAGTACTATCAAAGATCTCAAAACCAGATGCACTCCAAGACTAAGCACATCTAATCAAGTATCACTTTCTATATCACTTTAAAAGAACATCGAAGGATATGGGCAACAAAAGAACAAGTGGCATACATCTTACAAAACCACTTCCACAGAGTCTTTGAATATCTTCGCCAAAGACTTGAGTTATTTCTACTCCAAAAATGAATGTTTTTGAATGCTTATTCTATATGCATTAGATGTACATGAGGAAGCACCATAAGAGGATAGTCCGTCAGGGAGTGTTCTGGATGGAAAGATACCTTGCCATCGATGACAAAGGGGAGATATTTATCCCATATCGTGAGGACGTGAGGCATGGTTCCAGATCGGATTTATCAAATGCAAAGGATAGAGGCATGGCTCGTGGGGAGCATGAGGATAAGGATTTCAAGTGTTGCATCGAGTGTTTCCATCAATGCCAAAGGGGGAGGTTATTGGATTAAGGTTGGTTTTCATTGATGTCAACCCTGAAGAAAGAACTGTGAGCACAAAAAGTTTGGGTAATGGACCTACTAGTGTTTGATGTAGATATGACTCATTATTATTGTTTTTTCATGGTTGATAAGAAGTAAATATGGATGAACTCAAAGTGGTTCCCTTATGGTTAAAGTCCTCATGAAGACGCCAGGAGTAAGAGAAACCATGGTTAATTGTGGAATAATGAGATGAAGGAAAGGAATTTTTCAGGGAAAATGTCCTATATGGATAGTTCTTGTCATGTCATTTCTGATGGTATGTGAACGCCATAATTCCTCACCACGGTTAGAGAGTTATGGCCATGAGAAGTTGAGACCCTAGTAGGTTTGAGTAATGACCCAAGTTTGTTTGATGGCAACAAAGATGGAGTTGGTGATATATTTTCAGATAATACTATCTGATATGGATATACATGTCATGCCATTCCTGGTATTTAGAACGCCACATAACTCCTCACGGTTTGAGAGTTATGGCTCACGAAGTTGGAGGACCTCATATGTCATCTATCTAGAAGTCTCCAAAAGGTCAAAGTAATCAAAGTGGTTTAAGAGATTCTTAAAAGGTAACAATAAAGTGAAGTGATGAGAGTGTATTATAATTCAAAGTGAACACAAAAATAAATTGTTTCAATAATAATTTTAATGGAGAAATTAGAAGTGGACCCAACCCTGTAATAAGGAAAGTGGGCCAAGTGACCTAGAAGATGTTTTTGGCGAGTTTACTGGAGAGTATAATAAGAGGCAGGCTCTCTTCATTTGAAACACGCTTGAGAATATTGAATATCTATAGGTTTCTGAGGTACACAAATGATATCTGCTTCAAATTCTGAGGAAAGTGAAGAAAGAAGGCCAAATGCAAGGAAGGATAAATTCTTTGATAGTGCTTGCTGCATGTTATTTACATGTCATCTCGCCATTTTTGCTATAAATATTTTATATAATGATTCAGATCCTAAAGTTTCTATTAAAGTGACAAAATATCCAAGCATCTTTGGTTAAAAATTCAGCTTCTAGGGTCGTTGTAATTTGGGAGTTACACTCGCAGAAAATAGAGTTTGTGGTCAGTCCCGAAACTAGTCAAAATCAAGTAAGCCTTGCAAAATGTTATAAATTTCATAACAGATCCAAATTCAGTGAGACAAACGTTTTGGTTAGGGTATAGTCTATATTATGTGGTGTAGAATTTGTGATCATTTAATCAAATATTGTGTCCCAAGCACGCTCTGCTGTCACTTAGAATAAGCCGACCAGCAAGGTGGCTGTCATTTTGCTATAAACTTTGAGAAGTTCCAAGTAGTGCCACTTGGATGAATTTGAATAAAACACACTGAAGAACATTGTATCAATTTCATATCTTTATACATTACAGGGTTCCAAGTTATGATTACTTCAAGTTAGGGTTGTTGACTAATCCAAACGAGGCATGAGACTAAAGAAAAGTTTGATGAAAATGCTAGTCTCTTGTTTTAAAGTTAACAAAGGTTTGTAGGAATGTGATCAGGTACCGCGGTTCTATTACAGATATACAAATCATATTTGGATGATGAAATTGATGATACCTTAATGTGGCACATGTTGGAGTGTTACGGTTGGAGACAAGTAGGGTTGATCGGCTTCGACAACATGATGAAGTGTATAGTTGATGATGTTGGTACATATTGATGATTCATAGTTGATGAGTAGTTGACACATGATTGGAACATACTTGGTACAATGGTTGATGAACTTGTTTATGGTACATTTTGATTACGTGTTGGTGCATGGTTGATGCACTTGTTTATGGTACGTGCCGATTACAAAGTTGGTGCATGGTCGATGCACTTGTTTATGGTACGTTGATTACAGGTTGTTTGGACAACTTATTTGTACAGGTTTATTATAGGTTGAAGTACAGGTTTATTCATGGCTGATGCATGGTTCATATTTATTGGTACAGGTTTACAAATGGGTATACTTCACAAAGATAGTGCGACGTTGGTTCCATCATTCACCTCTACTGTGGTGGCAGGCTGGGGCAATGACAGGTGGTTGTAGCCACCTTCCAGCAGCCGTGAGAACATTGGGGGGGTTAGCCTCCTTCTGGTTGTACCAAGAGATTTGGGGAGTTGGATCTTCCTCGGTCAAAGAGGCCCGAGAAACTAGGGGGTTGGAGCCTCCTTCGGCCAGAAAATTAGGAAACAAAGGAAGTTGGTGCTCCAATGAATGTAATTCTTCACATATAAGAAAAGCATTCCATGGTTTTCCCGACGGCTTCAAATGCTAAAACATTGGTGTAATGTGTATGTGTGATTGTTTATTTATTACCGCTCATTATTGGATAATAATTCTACATTGATATAACATTTGAAGAAAAAGGATTATAATTACATTATTATCGATTCACCCTCTCAAGTAATCCAATAGGGTGAAGTCATAATCCATAATATGAAGGTCGCTGGCTTCATCCAACATTTTTTTAACCAAACCAACCAATTGTTCGGTCTTGTTCAAAGAAGAGGGAGGATTGTTTAAAACCAACTTTAAGTATCCAAACAACTTCTCTTTAGCCAGCTGAAGTCCCTCAACATCTAGATCAACAATATCACCGGCCATAATAGATTTGTTGGCATCTACATCAAGATTTGGTTCATGTATGCTAATCTCATGAGGGTCATTGAATGAATTGGGTATTGCATCATGATCCAGTAATGAATTTGAATCACCTAAGGGGTAATACAACCAATTCACCTTTTATGGCATGCTTGCAAATGTTGTCACAAATAGACCATGGACAATCACAAAATATAAAATTTGTGCGATACCAGGTGACAAGATATTTCTTATCATATTTTGTTTGACTCTCACCCAATAGGCATGAGATATGATCTCATGAAGACAACAATCACTATCTAAAATTCTTCTTCATTTTTCCATTGATGATTCAAGTTGCTTTTCTTTCCTATAGTTATTCAAATATCCCTCTTTTATCAAAATTTCCTTGAATCAGTAATAGGGTTCAACATTTATCAAGAGGATGTACAATAACCAATCCATCCTATGGGCACACGTTTTTCTTCGATCTTATAGAAATTTGGTCTTCAGGTAACAATGATACGACTCAATAGCATTATTTGTCTCTTGATTTGCATGAGAAAAATCTATGCATCATTTTACCCACATCCAAAGACATATAAAAATGAGTTAGTGAAGATATCACCTCACGTAAACACAAAAAATAAAATACAAATAAAATTTATTACACTTACGGATCTTATCACCAACAACCCAATTCTTGTAGAAATAGTCCAAGAACTTTTTCTCATTTACGAATTTGATGAAAAATCCATCGATTGCATCTGTCACTTTGTCATTGGAACAATTTTCATGATAGATGCCCAACTCATTGAAAATCTCATTTATTTCAGGATTTTGAAGTAAACTAGTTGACGTTTTTTAGCCATGCTCATTGTACATGCGAAATACATAAGATCACTTCACAACTTGTGATCCTCCTGCCAAATTCAATTCATCTTTAGTGTGATATTTGTAGAAAAAATACAAGTTAAAATGCATAATAACAAGATTGAATTTACCTTAATGCAACGATTTCAGCTAATGCATCACCAACCATGAAGGCATTAACTTTCCAATCAAGACAAAATTGGTAACACCTATGCATGAGGTGATCCAACCATTGTGCAATATCATGTGATGTATTTCTTGATGCCACCACCCATGCAAATCGCACCACGCTTTATTGTTCATCAAATGCTACTAATGTGTACAATTGATACTGCCATATTCAAAAGAACATATGTAGTCAAGTTTAAGTCATCAATAAACTTTAATCACTACAAATCAAATGATCATACTAAACCAATCATTGGAAACATAATTACCCAATATTTATTTGTATTAAATCTTGAATCCATATTGCTGCTATTATGAGATAGTTTAACCATGGTCTCCAACATCCATGGAATTTTAATTCCAACTATGAAAGGGACATCTCCACCATTGGGCTTGCAAAAAAATCATCTTGGTGTTTTTGATACCAAAGGTCCACACTCATTTCATCCTTCTTGTGCAATTGGTAGTTTCCCTTCATTAAACGATTGTAGATGTTGATAACATTTTCCTACTCAAGAAAAAATCTCTTTCCTGAGCTATAAGTATCCATATCAACATTTTTATTTGCATTTTACAACCGAATCAACCGTGTTGGAGTTACTTCAATAATACACCTAGGATTTTTTTCCTAAGGTTTTTCCCTTGTTTATTAGTTATAATTAGTCATTATCAAGTCTCCTATATTTTAGGAGAGAAATATTCCAGCCGGAGAATATTCTCTTCAGCTGACACTTCAGCTTGACTAGTTAAGTTGAGTAGAGATGTTGCACACTATTTCACCATGCAACATTGGGATCATCACCATGCTAATTTGACCTGTCTTGGGATCATCACCAAATTGGCACATTAGCCTTGATTCCCCGAGATAACTCCTCACTACTCATTGTTCACTCACTAATCAAGACTGTTTGACTAGTTAACTCAACTAGAACCAGGTGGAAGTTCACTCCCATAACTACCTCAGAGACTAGACTAGGTGGTATTTTACTCCCGCAATGTTATGTGTGTGTCCATATCACTCTGTGACCACCACCATGGCTCATTAGTTTCTCATGTATCTTGATATATCTATTGTAAATTATTCACCTTTTGAGTGTAACATACACGAATTCTTCATTATTTCTCTCTTGCTTCTTCTTTCTCAATTTCTCTCTCAAGAAATGTGTGTGTATTTTATAGCTAGATAGATTATGTGCAGGTTCAACAAATTACATGGTAATGAGCCGATGGACTTCTAAGAAAAAAGCTACACCAAATTATTTTTGTGTGCACTGCATTGAAGAACACAAAAGATGTGATTATTCGTTTGGAAATCTTTCTCACACCTCATAACTATTTGGAATGGAAGCCAAAATTATGCTTATGCTCAGATGCAGAGGTTTAAAAATTAAATAACTATATAATGGAAGTAGAGTCGATTTCCCTCAACATGAAAAACGATTTTCAATAGACAAGATATGGCCACATGATGTATCCTCTATTTTATTTCTCCTAAATTCTCCATCAAGTATATGATGACTCATACAATCAACTCCAAATGAATTATGGACCAAATTGGAGGTTCTATTTTGGAATAAATAATATTATGAAGAATTCATGTAGGATATTGACAATATAGAGCCTGAGAGAAACTGCTCTAAGATCAAGCCTCTTATACCAAGAGTCTTTCTACAAAGTATTTGCAATAAATTTGAATTCTACCAATTGAAGATGATGTCTACCCATTTCATATTTGTTTTCTAATTTTCATGTGGAAGATATATGGCATGCATCTCGTGGGGTCACAAGCAGACACTTTTCCATGCACAATGCATGTATCTCAAGAGACAAAAGGGAGCCAAGGCATATCAGACTCAATTATGATATTTGAGTAAGCACCATTTTCAGAAACATATTGTATATTTGAATTCCTCTCTGTAAAATATCCAATTTCAAAAACAACATCATCCGAAACGGAGTCTGGAAGTGAAGTTATGATCTTCCAAAATCAACAAAATTTCATGATTTTTCCTAAACGCACCATCTGTTTTTAAAGTATCATCCAAACTTTATTTGGATATTATTCTGTCATAAGAAGATAAAGTGATATGTGTGAACATATCAATGGTGTTTATACTTCATCGTGACCATGCAAGACATCTACATCTTCAACAAAATCTTCAACTATCACAAACTTGCATAGTTGCGAGGTCTTTTTGGAGTGAAGAACAAGGTTGCTTAGCAATTTCTTTTGTTCCTTCCCATTTATTTTTTATGCATTGTAGTTTGAGCGGGGGGGTTTCCCATGAAGTTTTCCCATTTCACCTTATTTTCACTGACATTTTGTACTTGGTACCTAACATGGCCTCAGTTGTCTGTGGACCCACTTTTATTTTCACCATAGTGATGTTCGGGGTGGGTGTTGGAGTTTCCATACAATCTAGGATTTATCTTTTCTAAGGTTTTTCCTTGTTTATTAGTCATACTAGTCATTATCAAGTTCTATATCTTTTAGGAGAATATTTCACTGGAGAATATTCTCTTCTTCATTGACACTTCGCTTGACTAGTTGAGTTGTTTAGATGTTGCATTGGTTTTACTCACCATGAAACATTGATCATCACCATGCTAATTTGACCTTTGCTTGGTATCATCACCATACTGGCACATTACCTATGATTCCTTGATATCCTCTTTGTTTCACTATGTTTTAGTCAGTTAATTTAAGACTAGTTGAGTAGTTAACTTAGTTAGGTGGTATTTCACTCCCATAATTGCCTGAGACATTAGATTAGGTGGTAGTTTACTCTCGTAGTTGTTAGTGTGTGTCCATATCACTCTAGACCACCACTATGGCTCATTAGCTACTACGTATCCTATATCTATTGTAAATATTCACTTTGAGTGTGGAATACGCTTAATGAGAATTATTCCATTCTTTTCTCTCTTGCTTCTTCTTTCTCAATTCTCTGCAAATATGTGTGTATTTTCTAGTTAGATATATTCTCAGGTAGGTTCAACACATTTTACATGGTATCGAGATCTAATTTAACTACTAAGAAAAGCTACACCAAAATTATTTTCAAGGTGTAAGCCAAGATTGAAGAACACAAAAAGATGGATTATTTCCAGTTTGAAATACTTTTCACACCTCATAACTATTTGGAATGGAAGCCAAAAATTATGCTTATGCTCGAATGTAGAGGTTTGTACCAAATAACTATGGAAATGGAAGTAGAGATTGATTCATGAAAAAAACAATTTTCTCAATAGATGATATAATTAGATGTATCCTCTATTTTATTTCTCCTGAAATTATCCACAAAGTATATGATGAATCACAAGAACTCACTCCAAATGAATTATGGACCAAATTGGAGGTTCTATTTTGGAATAAAGAAGATTGTGAAGATTGCATGGAAGATATTGGAAAGATAGAGCTAGAAGATAAACCATCAGAAGATCAAGCTTCTTATTACGAAGAGTCTTCTACAGCATTTGCACAAATTTGAAAATTCATTAATTGAAGATGATGTCTACCCATTTTATATTTGTTTTCTGAATTTCATGGGGAATATATATGGCATGCATCTCAGGGGTCACAAGCAGACACTTTTCCATGCACAATGCATACATCTCAGAGACAAAAAGGGAGCCGTGCACATCAGACTCAATTCTAATATTTTATAAGCACCATTTATAGAAACCAATTGGATACTTGAATTCCTCTCAGAAAATATCCACTAAAAAACAATCGTCCAAATGGAGTCCGAAGTGAAGTGATCTTTCAAAATCAACAAAATTTTCAAATATTCGTGAAACGTAATGACGGGTTTTCAAAGTATCATCCAACTTTATTTGATATTAATTACAAGAAGATAAAGTGGATGTGTGGGACATATCAATGGTGTTTATACTTCATCATATCCGCAGACATCTACATCTGCAACAAAATCTTCAACGAACACAAAACTTGCACAGCCATAGGTCTTGGAGTGAGGACATGGTTGCTTAGAAACTAGCTTTTGTTCCTTCTCATTTTTTTTATTTTTTATGAATTGTAGTTTGAGAGGGGGTCTCATGAGGTTTTCCTTCTTCCTCACTTTATTTATCTTCAGTGTATATTTTGTACTTGGGTACCTAACATGGCCTCGCTGCTGAGACCCATTCTTTATTTCACCATAGTGATGTCTGTGGGGGTGTTGGAGTTACTTCTCCCACACACACTCCAGATTTCTTTTCTAAGGTTTTTAATTGTTTATTAGTCATAATTATTCATTATCAAGTCTCCTATATTTTAGGATATAATACCCACCTAGAGAATATTCTCTTTTAGTTGACACTTCAGCTTGACTAGCTGGAGTTGCTTAGATGCTGCATTGGTTTTATCACCATGAAACATCGGGGATCATCACCATGATAATTCAACCTTCCTTGGTATCATGTTGTTGGGCATTCCACCCTATGGACCATTGTCCAGCTCTAAACTTACACGCAGAAAATGACCCTTAAGACGTAACTTTTGATCTTCTACCCAAAAATCTCAACCACTTTTCGAGCAAACAATGGAAGAATTAACTCACCTTTTTAACGATGCTTGAAGTAGATCCTCCGTTGGAGCCTCTCTATTTCCTTGCTGCTGTTGCCCTTTCTACAAAGCTTCCCAAGTAATCAATATAAGACTACAAATGCATGCTATCATCTAATAAGGGTTAGAAATAAACATAAATCAAAATGACATAGATGAGATCTATGAACTTTGGGAGGAAAAAGCATCTTTTTCATTAGTCTCAAATGAATCACTTTACAATGAGTTCTGAGACTGGACACCATTCCTCGATCCCCATCCCGATCCTCCTCTTCTTTGTCCTCCAATTGCTGCAACATGAAGTGTGGACACAATAATAGGGTCATTATTTTGGCAGTTTCTTTGCTTAGTCTTTTTCCCTCTTGATCACAGTACCCCACCCTCCTTTATAGGCTAGTGGAAGAGCTAGGGTTTTAGTCTAACCTTGGCCATGCATGGCTGAGAGTTTCAAGAACCTGACAAAAAGCCTCAGGTTCTGCCGCCGAAACTTCCCTATTATTTGCTTTGTTAGGGTACTCGGTTGCTTGTATTATTCGCTGGATACCCGTTGCAGCAAGAAGGGACAGTATGTTGCCCGCTTAGTGAGAAGCTAGGGCCAAGTTGCTTCTTTTGAGTGGTTTTTGAGGAGTTATTCAGCATAGCTTTGGCTAGGAAGAGGCATGAGCGGTCTCGATGCCGTAAACTCGTATGGTGCATTTTAGGGTTATAACAGATGCCCTCTAATGTATGAGGTCAAGAGCATCCTGGATGGTCAAATACATTACCAATTATTACTAACTGCATCGACACGCCGAATAAGTGAGCCCAGGAGTCTGGATCGGGAAGTGTCGTCTGCACAAAATGTCAAATGTCTCACCGAGACGGGCATACCCATGCTTGGGATAAAATAGAACGATGGCTACCAATCAAATACACCGTAGATCCATGTCAACAACTATAAAGAGTAGCCATAAACAATACACAACATAGCTAAGATCTCTCAAATCGCAAAGATGCCATATAGTATCCATCTCTCGAAGTCGTTCAAATCGATATCGCATTTCGAAGCTGATAACAACTTCAAAAGTCTTCTGACGTACTCGGGTAGGAGGTAATATGAGTGTACGACCATTAATTACCTTTAGGTCTTCAATTTAATTGGTCAGCTACGGACTTGATAATCTTGATGATCTGACTAAAGGCTTCAGTGATTTCAAACAAAGAGTTTGATTGACGCCTGTGATGGCTTCGGTATGACAAGAGACATATTGCAAAGGGCCGACCTGCCATAACAAACTTCCTTTGGACAAATAGGGCAATTTACCGCGATAAGACTCCGTGCAAAGATATCTCGTTAATCATTAGTCTACTAAGCAGGAGGCAAAACGAACTCTCCATATGTTTGGAAGAGTAACCAAACTATGGAGGACACAACTCTATATAACAAGCAAAGTTTTCCTAAAGTCGTAAGAATTCCATAGTTTGATGCATCAAACGACAGATGTGTTTTTATCCAAGGGCTTAATTCATAATGCCGCCAACGAAGAAAATACTTTTCCCATCCTCTTTGGGTGATATTTGATTTTTTTTGTTCTTTTATTGGTTTCCAGAAAAAGAATGAAAGAATATTACGCTACAAGGGAGGAACGAGGATCGCAAACATACAAGTTCAAGGCACAGTGGACAAGACTTATGTTCTAGGGAATGATACTCAAAAAAATCCTCCGAAGCACAAAGGTGTTAAAACGCAGACGAAAACTGTTACTAGACTGATGGGAAAAGGATGCAAGTGCGGTTGACAGAACAATAATGGTAACGTCCTTCACGTAAGTTTAATGAGCCCAAAGAAGCGGAACTCAGGTGATTTTCATGTTTAGAGAGTTCGAAAAAGCATAAAAGAAAACTCCACAGGTACCTTTTTCGTCAATAGTCTAGTTATTTCGAAAAAGGGGTAACCATCACCACCAACCGTGACGTCAATTCAAAACTATTTAACGAGTGTGACAAGGACAAGATCACTCTACTTATTTTTTCAATTTTAAGGAGTCTGAAAAGTTTAACTATGGACTCCACCAGGAATGTTCTTCCTCGACCATGAATGAGTGTGAGTAATAAGGTCACCGGCCATCTTTTCAATTTTAAAGAGTCCAAAAGAGCTTAACTATGGACCTCTAAGCTTTTTCGTGATCAGTCCCCTCGTGAAAAGGAATAAAATTAAATTGAGGATACTCTTCTAAAGAATGGAATTCAATAGAGCGCCTTTATTCGCACGCTGACCGGCCCGACCGTGCGAAAAGGTAAATCACCACCGATGACGGACTTCAAATTTCGCTAACGAAGGACGTAATGCCAAGATCGCTCTAAGAATCTTTCATTTCTTAAAGGGTCCGGTAAGGGCTTAAAGCGATAATCCGGCGAAGGAATGGGTCTTTCTCGACCAGCTTTAGCGAGTGTGAAGAAACAAGATTCACTGCAATCTTTTCATCTTTAAGGAGTCCGAAAAGGGATTAAAGAAGACTCCGGTCGAAGCATTTCTTTTCCGCCATCCTGACGAGATCGAAAAGCATGAATACAGTCTCACGCATGTTTCTTTTCGGTCTCAAAGTGAGCTTGAAGAACAAAAAAGGTAGCCCATGATCACAGCTTGTGGTCATATGTCGCACGCTTCAGAAGACCGTGCAAAACATCGCCGGAATTCCTTTAAAGACCGCGAATCAATCTCCTGGGAGTAACCACCGACGAAGACATTCTCCACGACGGGGTTTCGGGAGATATTGATAGCACGCCAAATGATATCGCCATGTTGCCCCTCGTGATAAACATCCCGGTAGCTGGCGAGGTTAATGGGACAAGGGCTGATCATTATGGTGATAGTGAATTCTCCTTACCATTCGGCAAAATCGGAGAAAGTATGATCTATGATGAAGATCTTCCGGTTTTTCCCGACCGGCCATTGCTTCGGAATGAGAAGTCATTGAAGGCAAGATCAAGTCTAACGACCGGTGTTGACAAGAGAATCCGAGCCCAGATAGGCTCAAAAAGAGGATCCAACTCTTGTGCGGGAATCGATCCGGAGTAGCTGAAGCCGGCTTGAACCAAAAGAGTATGCTACTTCAGCTGCAGACTAGGGCATGGACATGCCCGGGTGGCCTATCCCATTCATTGTGTCCGATGGGGAAGGAATAATCCATGGATCATCGAAGTAAGTTGTGCGGAACGACGAGACATGGAAAGTCTCAGCTTTGTGGTGAGTCGACATAAACTTGACATCACCATGAGAAGGTGGGTAATCGAAAGTACCCACCAAAGATGGACACAAACCAATTGGCGTTGATTTACA
This sequence comes from Picea sitchensis, assembly GCA_010110895.2. Taxonomy (NCBI): domain Eukaryota; kingdom Viridiplantae; phylum Streptophyta; class Pinopsida; order Pinales; family Pinaceae; genus Picea; species Picea sitchensis. The sequence continues at coordinate 15,092 of SNQJ01S0104464.1, forward strand.
CCGTTTGAGGATTATCTACCATGGGAAACGTGGATGCCCCCATATCGGTCAGCCGGTGGAGAAGGACAACCGATCAATGGTCACTATCCGCCTTCATGTGGGAAACAATAAGACGCTGAAAATTGTAAGTAATTCACCGCTGGTATTAGTCATAAGTCCAACTACGACCTAGTAAGAGATTGTAATCGATGGGGCATCGACTACTTCTACTTCAACACACATCGTCTTCCTCCTAACCGCGACGTGGAAAGGCGATGATGCCATGGCCTAAAGAACTAATAATCAAACGCCATTAGAAAGGTAGGTGATGTAGACAACCCAGGTTGACCAATGGCTTTCCAACATGCCAATCCGAATAACGCGAAGTTGAAAGCAATCTCGTCTACCACCGTATGGAAGATGTTTCGTAAAGGTTTTCGTGGGGTGAGCCACTACTATCCGAACCGCTACGTGGTAAGGCAGACAAAGTTTCAAGTCAGTCGTATCTAAAATTATGGTACCCGGGTTACAAGTCTAAATAGAGCCTAAAGCAAATAACAAGTTTTTCTCACGGGCAACTTTTGAGGACTCCTCCGTGCTTTTATTATTACAGTAATAAGGGGTTTGTGATAAATCTTCCACCACGAAGTAATTCTGGGAAGCCCTTGCATTTAGGTTGTGAAAAGATTTTTTAAATGCACACTTTGGAATGCATGTCATTGTTTCACCCAACGCCTTCTTCAATCTGTAGATAGAAGAGACAGATTCCCGCTTTGCCCTTCTGGTATGCCATTTGTTGGTAGTCGTGAGCTCTAGTCATAATGAAAGTGTCGTTTTTCATCATGTATACGTTTGTGGAAGATGAATTGTTTGGGGAGGGCAGTTTATGGTTTCACCCCTTCACCACTCGGCAGAGGTCGAGCAATTTGCCCATGTTGAGTGGATTAGTCCATTCATTGTTGTTGCCGCGGACAAACTGGGTTTCCTGCAAGTCGGAGGGCATGATGAGTTATGGATCTTCACACAAAGATCGGACGGATACCTCGCCTTTCTTTTTCTCAAGGGTGCCCCGCCAGCCTTTATCATTCTCGGTTTTTATCCCCAATTCTTCTTAATGCTAAGTTTTGCCCCTGATGCTAGTTGGCCTGGTTAACCGCTTGACTGAGTGTAATTCACGTTTGAGTAGGAGGTCAGCAGAGTCCGGTCAGTCACCGGAAGTGTTGTATCGATAACCGCCGCAATTGTTTTGTCAATTGCTCGCATTTGTGCCGAACTACATACCCATCGGCATGTGGTCCGGCCTCTGTCTGGTTTTGTCCAATCGATCGTGGTGCATCCGGAAAGATGTTGCATTAACAGACCAGATCGAGAATAGATAAGCTCAAACCGCTGGAGCTCTCATGATGGCTTCTTCTTCAGAGAAAACCTCTGAAGTTGCAACGTCTTTTGACAATCATGAACTAAAGATCTCTAAGGAACCAATTCAAACGTGAATGATGAGATGGGTACTTTGATAAGACTCTTCGTTGCCACTAACATGGATACAGATATGGTATTTTGACGCTCATTCTAAATTGCCAGCAACTCTGCGTCGGGCTGCCGTGATTCTCACAGTAACCTGAAATGGCTATGAAATCCATAGCCGTCACCGAAAAAGGAAGCATCGCGGAACGAATGTCTCGCGTACCATTTCGCCAAAAGACTCGCATAAGAGTAAGCGCGAAACAACGCGAACTGCATCTGAGTCATCTTTCAATGAGCTGGATGAGCACCATAAGTGGAAGGTAGTCACATGATATCCTTTATCTTTGTTAGGCTTGGCTTCGGACTTTGGTATGTCTGAAGGCAAATTCGTTGTCATAGGAGGCCAACGAGGATCGCGACAGATGGGATCATTTAACAACCTTGTTAAGTCTGGCAAGTGAAAAGTTTCCAGAAACGGTAACCTAGGTTGGGACAAGTTTTCTAGAAAAGATGGACTTGGATATTGGTTGGCACCAGGTTCCTAGGAAAATTTTGGCTTTTGGCCATGGTTTTGGTAGAAACCTTTGCCTTGACCAGCGTAATGGTTTGGCATTTGAGGAGACATCATTTGTTGATTCCCCATAAAGGACATGGGTTTTTGGGCATTCATCGTGTGTTATGGACTTTGGGAAGGATTATTCCATGCCGGGTCCGCGGGGAGAGGTATAGTAGCTTGTCCGGTCTCCATTGATTATGAAAAGCGCTACCCCAGAACGACATTCTGCGGGCGTGGATTGGATCCTTGTCCCGGTTCCAAGGTCCCACAGCCTCTACAAGCAGAATAGTACCCCTGCGTCGATTATGTTGTTAAGTATTCTCGTTGTTGGCATTCTACCCACTGACCACAAGTTAGGGCCTTAAACTTATATGCAGAAAATTACCCTTAAGATTCAACTCTTAACCTTCTACCCAAAATCTCAACCTTTTCGAGCAAACAATGGAAGAATTAACTCACCTTTTAATCCTTTTTGAAGTAGATCCTCCGCTGATTTCTATTTCCTTAATGTTGCTTCTCCTTCTACAAAGCTTCCCGCAATCAAGAAAAGACTACACATGCATGCTACAAATCTAATAGGGGGTTAGAAATAAACATAAATCAAATAACATAAATGAGATCTCATGAATTTTGGGACGTGAAAAGTATCTTTTTTCATTAGTCTCAAATGAATCACTTACAATGAGTTCCCGTGAGATCACACCGCTCAATCCCGATCCTGGCTCCTCCTCTTCTTTGTCCTCCAATTGTCGCGAACATGAAGTGTGGAGGCCAATAGGGCTTTGGCTATTTTGGCGTAGTTTCCTTGTTATCCTTTTTCCTCTTTTTGACTAGTACCCTACCCTCCTTTTATAGGCTAGAAGAGATAGGGTTTTAGCTCTAATCCCTGGCCATGGCATAGAGCTTTTCCTCATGACCCACAAAAGCTCCTTGTGTCTCATGGAAACTTCGACATTTGCTTGTTAGGTACTCATGGTCGCTTACAGTTCATGGATACCCCATGGGTAAGTAGAAGGGACAAAGAAGGTTACCAAAGGAGAAGCTAGGCTGGTTGCTTGTTTTGAGGGTTTTTTGAAGAATTGCTCAGCATGGCTTTACATAGGAAGAGGTATGAGTTAATTTGAGGCTGTAAACCCTGTATGGTGCATTTTAGGTTATAACATTATCACCAAAATGCATGAGATTAGCCTTGATTCCCCGAGTTAACTCTTCACTCATCATTGTTCAATCACAATCAGCATCTGAATGGGATAGTTAACTGTGTAGGTGGTAGTTCACTGTGAATCGCCTCGAGAGACTAGAATAGGTGCAGGTTTACCTCGTAATCAGCAGCAGGTCCAAATCACTCTAGACCACCACTATGGCTCATTAGTTACCATGTATCCCATATCTATTGTAAATTATTAACCTTGAGTGTGGAATACAATTAATGAGAATTCTTCCATTCTTTCTCTCTCATTTCTTTTCTCAATTTCTCTCTCAAGTAAATGTGTGTGTGTGGTATTTTCAGTTAGGATTCTATTCTCGTGTGTTCAACACATTTACAACTGGCACTTCTAAAAAATAACAACTTTCTACATGAGAGACCATGTCTCTTGAAAGCCATGGCTTATGCATGGAACTAGTCTCACCCAAAGTATCATGTTGGCCATGAAAAGGCCATCCATCCCCATCTTCATGATCATACACATTATATGTCAAAATTTCTACATCATGGTTTTGAACCATAAACTTTACGATGAAGTGGCACTGACAACCCCTCTTCTTCACAAAGGATGTACTTCGTTTCTTTGTATGTTCTCCTCTCTTATCCTCGGGGCCATATGAGCAAGTATAACTGCATAACAATATTTGAAACATCAATACATATAAAAATGAGAAAACATTTGTATTACCAACATGTAAACAATGCATTTCTAATGTACTTACAACTCATATCATAAGGAAGCACTAGCCCTTGATTTTAGGGGTTTGTTTTGTCGGCGGACAAAAGTACATGGAGCTTCTTGATTCATTTCCTCCCCTCTAATAAAGTTAGGAACTCTATTTGAATGGATTTTTGTAACCCGATCAATGTTCATGTTTGTTCGATATACTTCAGACTAAATTAAATCTTTACCAGAAAATGTGATTTTGTCTTTAGGGTCTTGCACCTAAATGCCCATGATAGTCCTCCATTTTTTGCCTCCATTACTCATTTTGTATCAATTCCTACAAGATATTCAAAACAATAATTTAACCGTAACACAAATACCACAACCAATGCAATGTCCTCTCGACATATAAATGCAATTTTAGAGACAAAAGAAACTTCTATGCAGAGATTTCTTGCACAAAGAATAATTCATAATTCTTGAGCATAATTGACAATAGCATAATATAATGTGCCATGTAGAAAATTTGATCTTCTTATACCAATGAACCATCATCTAGATTCACATTATGTAAGGGATTGGAGAGAGAGTGGCCTATGTATTGTTCCTCCTCCTCTACTTGCCTTAATGAATTTTCTCTGTGTAAAATGGGTGAAAGCTACAGGTTCAATGCAACCATATAAAACCTCTCTCAACTATCATATTATCGATGAATGGTAATAGTTGTTTGGTATGGTTATGATCATGAAAATCTCCCCTGAATTGTTTGATTTATGATAATAATAAAAAAATACTAGTTGTTACATGAATGAGACTTCATCCAAATTAGTTTGATTTATAAGAAAATTGTTTTGTTTGTTGGGCACCATTTTTGTGGCATTTTAATTGCCAAAATGTTAGTTTTTTATGGCAAAAACGTGGCTCTTTTGGGCATTGTTTTTGTGCAGTAATTTAATTCATTTGGTTTGTATATGCCAAGTAAAACCACCATGCATAGAGCGGCCTAAAAGGGTGTGTAGAATATTCTGATGTGATTGAATCATACACAAACCCACTTCCAACTATACTTCTCCCTCTTACTGTCAGTTTCCTAATTCACCAAGAAGGATTGTTGGGGTATAAAGGTTTAAAACTAGGTCTAATCAGGTAGCCAAACTCATTACAAACAAAAATTTGAGCTCAAAACAATGGATTGGCTTTCAATAATTGATTGGCTTTCACTCTCTGCCTTACTTCTCCAAACAAATGCCCACACCCCAGTATCATGTTGATCAAGGTATATATATGCCATAAGAGGTTTTGGAGTTGTAACAAAACAAATAGAAGCTATATATGTTTTGTACAAAACATATATATACCTTCTGGGGGATAATGTACTCCATTAATCTTGAAAGGCACTAATTACTTTTTAGGAGGTGTTGCAGCTTCCAAAATATATTTTTTGATTTTAGTGGGCATTGGAAAGGAGTTTTCTCCGTTAGGGTTTGCATCAGGGATAAAAACATATCCATGCATAAGAGGTTTGGAGCGTAAGAGGTTTGGAGTTGTGAATTGGAATGATTAGGGGATACAACAATCCATTAATCTTGAAAGGCACTAATTGCTTGTTAGGAGGCTCTGCAGCTTCCAAAATATATTTTTTGAATTTAGCTGCTTTTCAATGTATACATGATAGAAGAGAATATAGACATATGTTGTGTGTTGATTAAAAAAATTGTATGTTAAAGTTATGGGCAAAGGGATTCCCCTTGACTGCTCTACTTATTCATAGGTCTATGTGTGGTTGGGTTTCCAGACTTATGCTACAGTGGATTATTTGTTCCACATTAAAATCTCCTCTGGGCCAAGTATTATTCCATTGGTCTCTTTTCTCCTGAACATATTCAAACCATTTTTAAGCACAGTGATACTATTTTAACACCTTTAACTTAATGGTTTATGCAGTTGGGAGGAAGAGGATGATTCCATTGTGAGATTTCCAACAGTTCACATGAAGAAAGGAATGCCCATCTGAGTCAAGAAGATCATGTCACACTTTTAACTTCCCATAAAATATAATTTCTGCTTTTTTAACGACATGAAAAAGATGAACAGTGTGGCTTGTGCGTGCAAGAAAATCAGAGACCCAAATTTTAAGGAGGCGATGCTTTGACTGCACTTGAAATTGGGCATTTACCATCAGTTATGTCTCGAATCATGAATATTTCTTGCAAATACCATGGATTTATTATGGCTATGAAAATCTACAAGGTTCTAGAGATATTGCTTTTTTTTTAATCACATAAATTTCACCCTGCTTTTTAGCTTAAGGGCTGCAACTTTTAACCACTCTCCCGTGAGTCCTAACATGCCTTGTGATAGTTATTGATGTCTTCAAATATGATATCTGCTTTGTTGCTAACTACTTGGGAATGTGGCCATGGAAATCTTGTTGGAAGCAATAGATTAAACTGTGAAGGCAGAAAGTATATCCCCAATTCAATCAAACTTAAGTTGGCGAGGAGACACTCATGGAACCACATACATGAATGTATGTGACCTACTGTTTGGGAATTCTCAACTTGTCTAGTCGCACACTTTCACTGAATGCATTAGAGTCTGACTAGTCATTCACGGACAGTTTCCTAGTCTAACAGTTGGCTTCAAATTGAAGTGGTTGTTTCGGGTGAGTATGGATGTGTGTGATAGTATCCATTGGATTTTTGCAGTGTGAATGTGTGTGATAGTATCAATTGGCTTTCTACAGCTATCCTTGGGTGGGATATGGCACAATATTATCTCGACAATCTTAACATCTAGAGCTACTTTGAAGTTTGGGCATCTTCCTCTAACATCTAGAGCAATCTTATCAAAGGCTACTTAGATTGCAATCTGTAGCTGGGCGATTTCAGAGAAACCACACTCTGTTTGCTAGGCGATTTTAGAAAATAAATTGCAGGAGGTGTTGGCAGCCAATTCACATTTTCCACTGACTAATAAGCTACCTACACCAATGTTTTGCAAACATTATGTTTTTCGTCGCAATTCTCAAATAAACGACACTTTTATTCTTTGCGCCACTTGCACACTTACTTTCGTTTTGTTTTCACGACTGTAAGCGTGAAAACTTGGTCTTTCATAGTCGCATTAAAATCATTATTTGAATTGTCGTTATCCTTCTTGTTGATATGCCCATTGCGCTTACATTTCACTTATCATTATACAGTTGGCAAGACCTTTTTGATCTGCACTCATTTGACATTCTTTGATTGATCATGTAGTTTCATTTCATGAGTGATTAAGTTTGTGATTCATTGGAAATTGGATTTACATGTTATTTGATCAAATATATTGCACATTGGTTTCATAAAGATATATAAGTGTTATGGTTAAACCCTTGATTTATTTCATTTGATATGACACCTAGCTCAAAACGCAATAGAACATTGGTCCAACACTTGGTATTAGTTTTGATTTGTATGTTGGGTGTTTAAAACTATGGCATAAATTTGATTGCGCGCATTGGTTTATACACTTACTATTGATTTCATTGGTCGGGCAAGTGACATAATTGTTGAACTATACTATAGTGGGTTGAACAGCTATAAGCGTCGGTGGTTGTACCATTAGCAATGACTATTCTGCATGGCAGAAATAGCTCCACCACCTTCGCACGATGTCATTAATGCCTATCCCTCATCCCTGTTTCACCTCTGTTAGCTCAGGTAACCTTTCGTGCACTCTGCTCTTGTGTATGCTATGATTCAAACCCTGGCTCGTTCACCCTGTGCTCGACTCCATGACACCAGTGGTGCGAATCGAGCCAAACGGTATCCAAGCCTTGCTACTATTGGACAATGCCCGGCAAGACTTAGAGGATAGCGGTTGGCTCACCTTTGTGCAGAGGTTTGAGGGTTTTAATTTATTTGTTGCACAACAATTCTCCCTAACTTTTGATGGCTGTAGAGACAAGGTGGGTGACATTCAGTTGGAAATCAGTGAAGAGTTCATTAGCTCTGCCACTGGGCTAGCAGCCATGGGCCAACATTGGTTTAAAAATTCGAAAGTGGAAGAGGTGCCATGGCCACTACTGTTTGTCTCGCGAAAGGTCACATCCTGTGACAGAGGTATGCCCATTTCCATGCTTAAACCACGATGGCATGATATTTTGATGGTGGTTAAACAATTCGTGACCTGTGAGGGTCGATATGCACTCGTTTTTCTCTACCACCTGCATTTGTTAATGAATTTTATAGGGTATCCATTGAATATGCCTTTCTACTTCCAGCATAGCCTTTATAAAATGTCAAAAAAGTTTAAAAGGGAGAAGGTCGATAGTAGCCTGTTCCACCATGGCCTAATCAGGCTTATCATTGTTTATCACTTAAGTCTCCACGATGATAGTTGGCGAGATATTATCGCTCGAAATGGTTTTGATGATACAGACCCTATCCAGATTGACAAGCCTGTGATTAATGAAGCTAAGGTCGGGCCACCTGTTCCCTTCCATGTCCTACTGCCTTCTCCTAAACCCTCGGCCAACCCTGATGTTGACTTACCCGACGCTATAACTGAGAAGGTTGAGGCTATAAAAAAGCATGTGAGAAAAAAGGTTAGAGGTAACCCTACTGTTGATGGCAAAGGTAAAAATAATGCTCGGCTTATCTCAAGAATGGCTAGGAATAAGCCTAAACCTAGTGTTGAGCAGAAGCCCATAGTCCTTAGTGAGGATTCAGACTCTGACATAGAATGCTTCCTAGCTAGTGAGTACCCTTACTCACAGGGTCTGTGCTCCAAGCCACCTTATGACTTCGTTTCGAATCTTCCCCCTTGCCTAAGGAACAATCCCAGTTACCAAGGGATCAAACTACCTAATGAAACCCTCGGCAATTGAACCAAACCCTCACCTGTTTTTTCGAAGCTCAGACAGTCGTCATGTGACCAATGTGATGTGTGGTTGGAACGATACTATATAGACGTTCCTGTACTTCAATCGAAAATCAAATCGCTGGAAAAGCAAGCTGCAGTGTTGACCAGCCAAAGGGACAAGCTTCAAGCAACTGACAGGAAGCAGAGGACCATTGGTTCCATCGTATTTAGAAATGTTGAATCGGCTACAGCTGTTGTCAACTCCAAAATGTCATGATCAAGCTGTCTGCTCGTCATTCAGGTATGAATTTCGATATCATTTTCGTTTTGTGAATTCCTCGAATTAATATAATGATGTGAGTTTGGTTTTCAAATAAGCTCTGTCTATCATTCGAAATGGCTCTGTCGTAATGTTGTTCATCATGTACATTGTTTTCTCTTTGCTAAAAATAAATGAAGTTTTGATTTGGATACACGATTTGCTCATGCCCAGTTTAGCCACTTATAGGTTTTCATCAGATTTGATTCGATTGTTTGTTGATATGAGTTAATGAAATCGATGGTTTGCTTTCGATTTGATTTGTTTGTATCTAATCTAAACAGGAAGTTTTTCATGCTAAATTTAGAGAACGATCATGTTTGATTCGGTATAATTTCGTTATGGTTAGATTATATCGGCTCTAATTTAGTTTCTATGCCGTGATTTTGGAATGAATTTGTGAGTTTGAATTGATATAATCTTCTAAATCAGGAATACAACTCTGATTCACTCTGATTTGGAAAGAACGACTATGTTTTTCATGAAAACAATATTCTCATTTAAGCGTGTGCAAATGATATTTACGCCCGAATCATGGAACGATTTTGATTCACAATGACTATGTTAAACCCCAGCTGTTCGATTCGCTTGATTGGATTGTTGTGTATTTTCAGTTAGTACAATGATTTTCATGAGTTGGATTCGTATCATAGGTGTTTCTCTGCTTGATTTTAATTTGCAAAATGAATTGGTCGACATATGCTATTTCTGTCAAATTCGTATGAGGAAATTCGGGTAATAGTCGTTTCAAAATGAATTCAAGAAATGATTTCGTGAATGATTTTGTCTACCCCAATTTGCAATAACAAATGATCAGCCAACTCTTACAAACTCTGTTATCAACTAATTGATCCTGTTATGATTTCATTTGAGTTGATTTATGCGCCAGTTTTGATTTAATTCGCTCATGGCATGGATCGTTTGTTATGTCAATACAGTTATGTCGATTTGAAAATGATCTTGTTTGGATTCGATCGTGTTTCCTATTGATGAGGCAGCATAACAATTGCCTATGATTTGTTTTAATTATATCGATTTCGATTTGATTTGAAACGATTTCATTACTGTTCATTACGATTCTGTTCACCCGACTTTGTGGCAACAAACGAAACAGAGTATATGCATCTCTGTAATCATTTGATTTTAGTTTTGTTTTGATCTCGAATTAGTATAACAATCTCGATTTGAATGATTCGTTTGTCTTTCAAATAGCTGTTAGATACTTGTTATTAGTTGAATTTAATTCTTTAAAAGATTTGAATTGATTTTAATGTTGATTCTGTGTCTGATTTAGACCATCTACAGAATCGCAAGATTCTGTATCTAGTCTATAGAATTAAATTTTTTATCATTTTATTAATAAAATACCCTTCTAACTTATCCATTTTTAACCCTTTTACAGGTACATCCGAATTGCATTGGGCATGCTGGACAGTCTAGGAGATATTTGTGTGTTTTAGTTTTATTTTAGGTTCCTAGTTTAGTCAGACTTGGGATATATTCCCAGATTTTATGTAAACAATTTTGATAACTTCCACGGGGATGTTTTACCCTGTGGAAGGTCTTTAAATACTTATTATTTTTTGTAATAAGGAGCATCCTCACTTGTGAGAGAACCAGGCTATGGATTTCTAATACAAACTGAGACAGGAATTGATGTTATTGCTACAACTTTCGCTTTCATAATATCAATCTTTTGAAGTTTATGCATGTCGTTTGTAGTTGATTATAGACTACTTTAGCTATCATAGTCTATTGAAGAATGATATGATTTGATTAATGTGCCATCCATAATCTGATCTCTTTCATTATTTTAAAAAAAAGTACAACAATTACTATGTTTCAATTAATGAATCACAGATTTCTCTTCTTTCTTAATTGAATCATTTCATATAGATCTTTGCATACATGTTTATCTAACTGTGAAGATTTATAAATCATAAGATTGTTGTGAATTTTTATGTCTTGTTTGTCATGTAATTATATTGAAGAGCACAACAGCCTCCCGTTTATGAGAAGCTAGTGGATAATTCGATGCGGGTTTCCTCCCTCCAATCAGCTAAGACAATCATCATACACAGGACAAACCTGGAGTATTTCTCCAGGTCAGTTTGTGATTTATTTGTTAGATTTGTAGTTAGAATTAGTATATTAGTTGTTTAGTTTAGTTAGTTTTTGTTTTATTTCTGTTCATAAAATTATAAAATCAACAAAAAATATCTTTCTCTGTCTTAGGGCAGAATATAAATGAGCTTTTCAGGTTTTATTCAAATCTGTAAATTGTAGATATTGTACATTTTGTGAATAAGTTATATTTCCGTTAATAGTTAGATAGTTAATTAGTTAGAGTTAGTATAGTAGTAGTTAGTAGATTTTATATATAGAATAGTTAATTTTGTTTTAGTTTATTTAATAGTTAGTTAGATTAGTTTATTAGTTTGTTTAATAGTTAGTTTTAGTTAGATTAGTTAGTTTAGAATAGTTTTTCTTTTTTGTTTTCTTAGGACCTTAGATCGGCTAACGGAGCCGCTAAACCCGTCAAGGTGGTTCATCCCAAACGTCTTGGGTTATTAGACAACCCCGGACCGGTTCCACTCTTCCAATTGACGGACGGTTAATTTCACCCGTCAACAAATTGCGCTAGAAGGAGGGCCTGAATTTAATTAATGGCACGAGGCGGTCGTAAGACTCCTCCACCACCTAATCACTCACCTATAGTGACTAGAATCCATTCAAACGATAATATTCCCCTTCAAACAAAAACTATTTCAACCGATGATCCACATATCACAATTGAGCCAACAACCCCTAATCCTACAGGTGGTGACATATAAGAGATTGTCCGTCAATCTCTTATAAGAACTCATAGTGCCTTGGCCCGTTTGAGGCAACCTAACTATCCGTTCGAACAACCTTTAGACTTCTTCGATATCAGAGAACAATTAGGAGGCACCAATCTCTCTGTGGATCCTTTAGATCCAATCTTAAATCCTGTTGCAGGAGGATCTAGGATACCCCCTTCACCATCTCAATCATCTCCTTCCTCTTCTGGAGGAGATTCCTCTGATGAAGGCGATTCCCCTTCTCAGCCTTCCACACCCACTACCCCAATGGAAAATCAGAACAACCCTACTAGACCCTGGATTGATCAGGATTCCGTAGCTGTACCTGGAGCTCAGCATCCTTTACCTAAACACCCGGAGAAATGGCTTCCCAAGTTTGACCCTGACTCAAAACAGATCGCTGAAGATCACATTAAAAAGTTTATGTTAGCCATAAGACTCCTCAATGTCGAGCATGAAGATCTTGTATGTAGGTTGTTCCCTTATACTTTCGAGGGTAATGCATCCACATGGTACTTTTCCCAACAACCCCATACCATCGTGTCTTGGGAAAAGTTCGAGTCTTGCTTTTTAGAAAAGTTCAAAGACGGTAAAACTCCGGAAGTCCTAGTCATGGATCTTTCTAGCTTAATAATGAACCCAAAAGAAAAATTTAAAGACTTTAATCAAAGATTCTTAACACTCAAAAACTGAATCCCTGCAGATTCCATGCCTGCCGAGAGTCTTATAATAGCATACTACACTAAAGCTTTGCATCAAAGTATAGCTATTTGGGTTAAACGATCTAAGAAAGCCACGTTGTTAGAAGCCTTCGAAGAAGCTAGCCAGATTGAAAAAGACATTCTTATTCTTAAAGACTCTACTAGCAATGAAACAGAGACTAGTTCTTCTTCCAAAAAGAAGATCGAAATCCTCCCCAGACCCACTCAAAGTAAAACACAGCCTGAAAGCTCTGATTTAGAAAACTTAACTAAACTTGTTCAAAAACTGTCAAATCAAGTTATAGATTTAAAAAGGACGACCGAAGAAGCTTCCCCGAGCAAAGGACCTTACAAACCCCCATTCCGGAAGCCTTTTCCTACCAACCGACCTAATCTATCAACCGAAGGCCTAAATCTAGAAAGTCTGCAATGCGCTCTTCAAACAATTCTAGAAGCCCAAGATAACTTGATGCCTCCTGAGATTCCTGAGGAGGTAATTGAACATGAGATAGTTCAAGAAGAAGAGTCTTCTCCAAAAAAATTTGGACACTTCTTGGATAGCATCTTTCAAGCTAACTTTGAGACAGTACATCCCTATAATACCAGGAGTAAGACAGCAAACAAACCTTCTTCCGAAAACACTACAACTTCGCCTCCAAAGCAATCTAAACCAGTTGAGACTAAACAGAGTAATGTGAACCCCGACTTAGATTATGATGTAGTTGAAGATCTTAAAAAGTTGAGAGCTAACATTTCTATTTATGAGTTATTGAAATTTCCATTTCTGCTTCAAAAAATGTTACAAAATATCTCAGAGAATGGAAAAAATGGTAATTCTAGTGGTAACAAGGTTTTGAAGAACAAAGTTCCCTAGAAGACTTCCACTAAAAACAATCCTAATCCTCAAGATAAAGGAAGCCTTCATGTAAGTAATGTAAATAATGTAGATAAAGTAGCTTTAGAAACTGCGAGTAAAAAGCCGCAAGCTACTACCCTTAGTACTCGCAAAAATGTACCTCCATTTTTGTTAACCTTCGAAATCTTTAATAGAAACGTGCACAATTGTATGGTAGACTTAGGAGCGTCATCCAATATGATGCCTTGGTTTGTTTGCCGAAAGATTAACGCTGAAGTTGAACCCTCTACTTTAAAAATCATACAACTTGATCGGAAAAATGGTAAAGTTATAAGCGAACTAAAGAATGTGCTTATTAGATTATCCTCTAACCCCAAGGTTCATCAAGTTATTGATATAATTGTTGTGGATATTCCAAAAGTGTATGGTTTGTTTTTAAGCAGGGACTGGTCGGAGCAGCTACATGGTTATTTCGTGACAGATTGGTCCCATCTATGGCTTCCAGAGAACGACAAGCCTAATAAAATCAAAGTAAATCGTGAGCGCTACCTTAAGTTCACAGTCACAGATTTGAACGATCCCAATGAACTATTTACACCTTCTGTTGATTCACCCGAAGTACAAGGGATGGACACCTTCTTCGGCAATTTCATGGCCGAGGCTTCAGCTATCACCAATCCAAAACAACAGACCGAGATTGTAGCATATATGCAGCCAACAACTTCTACGCAATGGTATCATGTACTCGATGGAAATCAAATTTGGTCTCTTTATTTCGACGGGTCAAAGTCCAAAGAAGGAGCTGGAGCAGGCTGCGTCATTATCGATCCGGCAGGTAACAAAACATTGATGGCATGTAGGTTGGAATTTGAATGTACTAACAATACTATAGAATATGAGGCTTTACTGCAAGGTCTCAGAAAATCTTCGTATATGAACATTCAAAATTTAACTGTCTTTGGCGACTCTGAAATAGTGGTTAGACAGGTAAGAGATTCTATCCACTATCTTTCTCCGCATCTCAAAAGCTACCAGTCTAAGGTATGGAATTTAATGAATAAATTTGTTGCTTTCAATATAAATTCTATTCCTAGATTGAATAACTCTGAAGCAGATTTATTAGCTATTGTAGCTTCTAAACTTCTTCCTGCAAAAGGTTTGTCCCCAGATGCATTCTCTATTGAGATATTGTTCAGGCCATCCGTCCCCAACAACATCACGAACTGGAGAGTATTTGATGATGATCAGCAGATTATCAAATTTCTGCACATGGAAGAAACTTTTCAAGGCGCGGTGATAGACGAACGCACGCACAACGACAATTTGTGCGATTTCACGGTAATACCGGATCCGATAACTCTTGAATTGTCATCGGACATGGTAAACTCGATCCCTAAATCTGTAATTAGATTAGAGAAGTTTTACGATCTTCAAGATAAATTTAAAAAGACGGTCAACTGTAAAACCAATAGTTCCTCGTTATCATATGAAAAGGTGAACTTAGGAAATAATGAAAATCCTCAGTGCATTAATCTAGGGTTGGGATGTTCTCAACAAGAAAAAACTGCATTTATTAAATTGTTCAAAGAGTTTAAAGATGTCTTTGCATGGACGTATGATGACCTTAAAACTTTCAACCCTAACATCATACAACATGTCATTCCTATGAAGCCCCAAACCTGTTAAGGTCCTAACCCGCACATAGGTAGATTAATGTATTCGGATGTAATAAAGGTCAATATTAATAAGACCTTTC
>SNQJ01S0104464.1:30297-45396 GCA_010110895.2 Picea sitchensis
CTGTTCAAGTGTTATTTCTGTTGCTATTTCGTATATCATTTCTGTGTATTGTGAAGATTATGCTGGATATTTTACTGTTATTCTGTTATTTCTAGCATTTCGTTCCTGTTCTGCATATTTTATATATCTGGTATCTTGCAAAACCTTACCCTTTCAACAAAAACTAAGGAAAATGCACCCCAAGCTTGAACCGACCGTTCAAAAAGAATTGAATAAACTCCTAAATGCTAAGATAATTTTTCATGTTAGACACGCTCTTTGGGTTTCTAACCTTGTCCCAGTCCGGAAGAAAAGTGGGGAAATCCGACTCTGCGTCGATTTCCGAAACCTTAATAGAGCGTCTGATAAAGACAACTATCCTGTCCCGCCCATGGAACAGATCCTTCAACAGGTATCTGGTTCTGAGAGACTATCCTTACTAGATGGTTTCTTGGGATACAACCAAGTCCTGATGTCTCCACTAGACCAACTTAAAACTACCTTCCATACTCCGTGGGGCACTTATGCTTATCGTAAAATGCCCTTTGGACTAATTAATGTTGGAACCACATTCCAGAGAGCAATGGACATTGTTTTCCGAGGCTTAATCAATCAGTCCGTCGTAGTTTACTTAGATGATGTGACTGTATTTTCTAAAAACAAAAACGATCATCTAGCTCACTTACGAGCCGTTCTACAACGATGTCGTAAATACGGCATCTCCTTGAATCCCAAAAAATCCATATTTGCAGTAGAACAAGGTAAACTCTTAGGATTCATTGTGTCTAGTGAAGGGATGATTATCGACCCCGAAAGGACTCAAGTCATCGCAAAACTCCCCCCTCCTACATCCAAAAATTCTATGCAGTCTTTCTTAGGCCAGATTAACTTCGTGAGAAGATTTGTTCCCAGCTTCTCCGAAATGGTCAGGCCTTTACAGAATTTGATTAAGAAAGACACCCAATATCACTAGGGACCCCTAGAAAATCAAGCTTTTAATGCAATAAAGAAGGCCATAATAGATGCTCCATATCTCATGAGCCCAGATTTTTCTCAAGACTTTACACTCTACACTTTTGCTTCTGACCGTTCCTATGTTGTCGTCCTAACCCAAAAGAATGTCAAAAACAATGAAGTACCCATTGCCTTTATGAGCTCCGCTTTCAAAGGTGCTGAACTTAATTACCCAGCGGTAGATCGACAAGCCTACGCTATTTTCAAAGCAGTTAAACACTTCCGGTCCTATCTTTTGAAGTCTAGGATGAAAGTTATTGTCCCCTACCTAGCCATAAGGAACCTATTAGTGCAAAAGGAACTAGGTGAAAAGAGGGCCAACTGGGTCACCTCCTTGCAGGAGTATGACTTAGAAATCACCCCAGCTCAGATAGTGAGAGGCCAAGGGTTATGCAAGTTAGTTACTGATTCAGCAGCAGGACAACAAGAAGAAAGCGATACGTCAAACCTAGGACAACG
The DNA here is from genome assembly GCA_010110895.2 of Picea sitchensis. Classification (NCBI taxonomy): domain Eukaryota; kingdom Viridiplantae; phylum Streptophyta; class Pinopsida; order Pinales; family Pinaceae; genus Picea; species Picea sitchensis. Next base: position 31,750 of record SNQJ01S0104464.1, read on the forward strand.
CGATCAAAGTCTAATCTGTTGCGCAAAAAACTCTGTCAGTCCTTGGTATAACGATATAAGATTCTGTCTTGAACATGGGTCAGCCCCCCGTCACCTGGATCCCGCTAAAAGAAGAGCGTTGAGATTAAAGTCTGCCTCCTTTCATCTGGTTAATGGTATTCTGTTTCGTCAAAGTTTTGACGACGTACTGATGCGTTGTCTTGAAAAAGATGAAGCAGAAAAAGTCTTGCTAGAGTTGCATGCAAGAGAAGCTGGTGGTCATTTTGGTGGTGACACCACTACCCATAAGGTTTTAAGAGACGGTTATTACTGGCCCACACTTTTTAGATATTCCCATGCCTTGTGTTGTAAATGTATTATTTGTCAGAAAGCATCAGGGTGGTTACAAAAACCAGCCTTTCCTTTGCAGCCCGTTTCAGTAGATTCTCCTTTTCAGCAGTGGGGCCTTGATATCATAGGTCCAATCAACCCCCTATCCGCGCAACAACACAAGTTCATTGTGACAACCACTGATTACTTTACCCGATGGTCTGAAGCTGCTGCATTAAGAACTGTCAATACCAGTCAGGTAATTGCCTTTTTAAACTCGAATATTATCACTCGTTTCGGTATCCCTGACTGTTTAGTATTCGATAATGCTTCTTACTTTTCCTCTCTTGAGATGAGTGAGTTCTCTTTGGAAAAAGGAATTAAGCTGAAGTATTCTGCTAGCTATTACTGCCAGGGCAACGGATTGGCAGAATCAACAAACAAGAACTTGATTAAAATCATCAAGAGAATGGTGGTTGAAAATCACAAAAATTGGCACAATGCACTGCTAAACGCATTGTGGGCTGATAGGGTAATGCCAAAAGCTGTTGTAGGTAACTCCCCCTTTTTTCTCATTTATGGCAGAGAAGCAATTCTGCCACCTCACATTCTTCTTCCTTCACTTCAGTTGTCGCAGAAAGTCCAAGAAGAAGATTGTCCCCCTTTGGAAAACCGAATTAACGCTTTGATGAAGCTAGAAGAGGTAAGAGCCCAAGATAAACGTAAGTTAGATCAGCATCAACTATTGGTTAAAATCTGGTTTGATTCTAACTCTGCTTCTGATAGGAATTTCGAAGTAGGTGACCTCGTCTTGAAATGGGACAAACCACACGAGGCAAAGGGAGAGCACACTAAATTTCAAAACTTATGGCTTGGACCGTTTTTAATTGCAGAAAAGTTGGGTCCCAGTTCTTTTCGATTGCAAAATCTTGAGGGTCAGCTTGACACCTACCCGGTGAATGGCCAAGCCTTGAAAAGATACTTTGCTTGATGACTACCCTTGTATATTATGTACATATTTTTCTTTTGTTTTCTTTTTCGTTTGCCTTTTTGTTTTTGATTTTTCTTTAAATTTATTAGTTTGTGTTTTCTTCGAAATACACATACCTGTATATCGAGCTATTCAGACAAAGACAATAGAAAATTCCTTAAATAACTACTAAGAAAATTTGTAAAAACGTCAATGGTATATTTCTGAAATTTATATCTGTGTTGGCGAAGAGTCTGTTGTTTGAAAGAAGTTGACTGATTTCGATCTCTGAGCAAAGCTTGTCATGATCATCTATTATCTTTTTATGTTGTCCCTGTTCCTTAAGGGAATGACTCAGAAGATGTCTCCCTGTCTTAGGAAGTTGCTTTTGTAAATAAAACATCTCTGGATCTAAATAAAGGACAGTTCTAAAAAATTATGATGAGGTCTAAAAAAATATGTTAAAATATCATGATTTTCAGCGTCACCCCTCTCAACTATATATCTATGAAAAAACAAAACAAAATAAATTATTAAGAAGAGTTGTTGGAAATGCTTGTAAACCCGCCGGGATGCTGAACAAGTCTGTTGGCAGCGAGTAAATTCATGCATGACGCCAAGACAACTTCGCCGGGGTACTGAACAGGCCCGCTGGCAGTGAAGCAATGTCGAGTATATGAAAATTTGCAAATAAGAAACCTATTTAATGTCCTTTATTCTAATCCAGAACTTCTTGGCAGGATACAGATGTCAGAGTGGGTTAAATGGAAACCCTGTCGAGGCTATGGATGCCTGTTGGCAGCAGTGGCTCTGTCAACAGTATTGGAGATTTTATCTTTAATATCGTGATTCGCTGGTCTTAAGACTGTTATCAGTTTTCATCTTTTAACACTGCTGGAATAGTTGGTTAATGATGATGTTTATACGATTTTCTGGTTGTTATTTTTGAGTTCGAATTATCTTTGTTGTCCTAATCTGAATTTGTTCCTTTTGGAAGAGATAACTGCTTCTACCAGTGTGTCGCCATTGTTGGCAGCCAATTCACATTTTCCACTGACTAATAAGCTTCCTACACCAATGTTTTGCAAACATTATTTTTTTCGTCGCAATTCTCAAATAAACGACACTTTTATTCTTTGCGCCACTTGCACACTTACTTTCGTTTTGTTTTCACGACTGTAAGCATGAAAACTTGGTCTTTCATAGTCACATTAAAATCATTATTTGAATTGTCGTTATCCTTCTTGTTGATATGCCCATTGCGCTTACATTTTACTTATCATTATACAGTTGGCAAGACCTTTTTGATCTGCACTCATTTGACATTCTTTGATTGCTCATGTAGTTTTGTTTCATGAGTGATTAAGTTTGTGATTCATTGGCAATTGGATTTACATGTTATTTGATCAAATATCTTGCACATTGGTTTCATAAAGATATATAAGTGTTATGGTTAAGCCCTTGATTTATTTCATTTGATATGACACCTAGTTCAAAACACATTAGAACATTGGTCCAACACTTGGTATTGGTTTCGATTTGTATGTTGGGTGTTTAAAACTATGGCATAACTTTGATTGCGCGCATTGGTTTATACACTTACTATTGATTTCATTGATCGGGCAAGTGACATAATTGTTGAACTATACTATAGTGGGTTGAACAGCTACAAGCGTCGACGGTTGTACCATTAGCAATGACTATTCTGCATGGCAGAAATAGCTCCACCACCTTCGAACGATGTCATTAATGCCTATCCCTCATCCCTGTTTCACCTCTGTTAGCTCGGGTAACCTTTCGTGCAATATTCTCCTGTGTATGCTATGATTCAAACCCTGGCTCATTCACTGTGTGCTCGGCTCCATGACACCAGTGGTGCGAATCGAGCCAAACGGTAGCCAAGCCTTGCTACTATTCGACAATGCCCGGAAAGACTTAGAGGATAGCGTTTGGCTCACCATTGTGCAGATATTTGAGGGTTTTAATTTATTTGTTGCACAACAGTTCACCCTGACTTTTGATGGCTGTAGAGCCAAGGTGGGTGAAATTCAGATGGAAATCAGTGAAGAGTTCATTAGCTCTGCCACTGGGTTAGAAGCCACGGGCCAGCATTGGTTTAAAAATTCGAAAGTGGAAGAGGTGCCATGGCCACTACTGTTTGTCTCGCGAAAGGTCACATCCTGTGACAGAGGTATGCCCATTTCCATGCTTAAACCACGATGGCATGATATTTTGATGGTGGTTAAACAATTCGTGACCTGTGAGGGTCGATATGCACTCGTTTTTCTCTACCACCTGCATTTGTTAATGAATTTTATAGGGTATCCATTGAATATGCCTTTCTACTTCCAGCGTAGCCTTTATAAAATGTCAAAAAGGTTTAAAAAGGAAAAGGCCGATAGTAGCCTCTTCCACCATGGCCTAATCAGGCTTATCATTGTTTATCACTTAAGTCTCCACGGTGATAGCTGGCGAGATTTTATCGCTCGAAATGGTTTTGATGATACAGACCCTATCCAGATTGACAAGCCTGTGATTAATGAAGCTAAGGTCGGGCCACCCGTTCTCTCCCATGTCCTACTGCCTTCTCCTAAACCCTCAGCCAACCCTGATGTTGACTTACCCGATGCTATAACTGAGAAGGTTGAGGCTATAAAAAAGCCTGTGAGAAAAAAGGTTAGAGGTAACCCTACTGTTGATGGAAAAGGTAAAAAGAATGCTCAGCTTATATCAAGAATGGCTAGGAATAAGCCGAAACCTAGTGTTGAGCAGAAGCCCATAGTCCTTAGTGAGGATTCAGACTCTGACATAGAACACTTCCTAGCTAGTGAGTACCCTTACTCATAGGGTCTGTGCTCCGAGCCACCTTATGACTTCGTTTCGAATCTTCTCCCTTGCGTAAGGAACAATCCTTGTTACCCAGGGATCAAACTACCTAACGAAACCCTCGGCAATTGAACCAAACCCTCACCTGCTTTTTCGAAGCCTAGACAGTCATCATGTGACCAATGTGATGTGTGGTTGGAATGATACTATATAGACATTCATGTACTTCAATCAAAAATCAAATCGCTGGAAAACCAAGTTGTAGTGTTGACCAGCCAAAGGGACAAGCTTCAAGCAACTGATAGGAAGCAGAGGACCACTGGTTCCATCATATTTAGAAATGTTGAATCGGCTACAGCTGTTGTCAACTCCAAAATGGCATGATCAAGTTGTTTGCTCGTCATTCAGGTATGAATTTCGATATCATTTTCGTTTTGTGAATTCCTCGAATTCATATAATGATGTGATTTTGGTTTTCAAATAAGATATGTCTATCATTCGAAATGGCTCTGTCGTAATGTTGTTCATTCTGTACATTGTTTTCGCTTTGCTAAAAATAAATGAAGTTTTGATTTGGATACATGATTTTCTCACGCCCATTTTAGCCACTGATAGGTTTTCATCGGATTTGATTCGATTGTTTGTTGATATGAGTTAATGAAATTGATGGTTTTATTTCGATTCGATTTGTTTGTATCTAATCTGAACAGGAAGTTTTTCATGCTAAATTTAGAGCACGATCATGTTTGATTCTGTATAATTTCGTTATGGTTAGATTATATCGGCTCTAATTTAGTTTCTATGCCGTGATTTTGGAACGACTTCGTGAGTTTGAATTGATATAATCTTCTAAATCGGGAATACAACTCTGATTCACTTTGATTTGGAAAGAACGACTCTGTTTTTCATGAAAACAATATTCTCATTTAAGCCTGTGCAAATGATATTTACGCCCGAATCATGGAACGGTTTTGATTCACAACGACTATGTTAAACCCCAGCTATTCGATTCGCTTGATTGGATTGCTGTGTATTTTCAGTTAGTACGATGATTTTCATGAGTTGGATTCGTATAATAGGTGTTGCTCTTCTTGATTTTAATTTGCAAAACGAATTGGTCGACATATGTTATTTCTGTCAAATTCGTATGAGGAAATTCGGGTAATAGTCGTTTCAAAATGAATTCAAGAAATGATTTTGTGAATGATTTTGACTGCCCCAATTTGCAATAACAAATGATCAGACAACTCTTATGAACTCTATTATCAACTAATTGATCCTGTTATGATTTCATTTGAGTTGATTTACGCGCCAGTTTTGATTTAATTCGCTCATGGCATGGATCGTTTGTTATGTCAATACAGTTATGTCGATTTGAAAATGATCTTGTTTGGATTCAATCGTGTTTCCTGTTGATGAGGCAGCATAACAATTGCCTATGATTTGTTTTAATTATATCGATTTCGATTTGATATGAAACGATTTCATTACTATTCATTACGATTCTGTTCACCCGACTTTGTGGCAACAAACGAAACAGAGTATATGCATCTCTGTAATCATTTGATTTTAGTTTTGTTTTAATCTCGAATTAGTATAACAATCTCAATTTGAATGATTCATTTGTCTTTCAAATATCTATTAGATACTTGTTATTAGTTGAATTTAATTCTTTAAAAGATTTGAATTGATTTTAATGTTGATTCTGTGTCTGATTTAGACTAGCTACAGAATCGCAAGATTCTGTAGCTAGTCTATAGAATTAAATTTTTATCATTTTATTAATAAAATACTCTTCTAACTTGTCCATTTTTAACCCTTTTCAGGTACATCCAAATTGCATTGGGCATGCTGGACAGTCTAGGAGATATTTGTGTGTTTTAGTTTTATTTTAGGTTCCTAGTTTAGTCAGACTTGGGATATCTTCCCAGATTTTATGTAAACAATTTTGATAACTTCCACAGGGATGTTTTACCCTGTGGAAGGTCTTTAAATACTTATTATTATTTGTAATAAGGAGAATCATCACTTGTGGGAGAACCAGGCTATGGATTTCTAATACAAACTGAGACATGAATTGATGTTATTGCTACAGCTTTCGCTTTCATAATATCAATCTTTTGTTTGAAGTTTATGCATGTCGTTTGCAGTTGATTATAGAATACTTTAGCTATCATAGTCTATTGCAGAATGATATGATTTGATTAATGTGCCATCCATAATCTGATCTCTTTCATTATTTTAAAAAAAAGTACAACAATTACTATGTTTCAATTAATGAATCATAGATTTCTCTTCTTTCTTAATTGAATCATTTCGTATAGATCTTTGCATACATGTTTATCTAACTATGAAGATTTATAAATCATAAGATTGTTGTGAATTTTTATGTCTTGTTTGCCCTGTAATTATATTGAAGAGCATAGCAGCCTCCCGTTTACGAGAAGCTAGTGGATAATTCGGTGTGGGTTTCCTCCCTCCAATCAGCTAAGACAATCATCATACACAGGACAAACCTGGAGCGTTTCTCCAGGTCAGTTTGTGATTTATTTGTTAGATTTGTAGTTAGAATTAGTATATTATTTGTTTAGTTTAGTTAGTTTTTGTTTTATTTCTATTCATAAAATTATAAAATCAACAAAAAGTATCTTTCTCTGTCTTAGGGCAGAATATAAATGAGTTTTTCAGGTTTTATTCAAATCTGTAAATTGTAGATATTGTACATTTTGTGAATAAGTTATATTTCCGTTAATAGTTAGATAGTTAATTAGTTAGAGTTAGTTTAGTAGTAGTTAGTAGATTGTATATATAGAATAGTTAATTTTGTTTTAGTTTGTTTAATAGTTAGTTAGATTAGTTTATTAGTTTGTTTAATAGTTAGTTTTAGTTAGATTAGTTAGTTTAGAATAGCTTTTCTTTCTTGTTTTCTTAGAACCTTATATCGGCTAATGGAGCCGCTAAACCCGTCAGGGTGGTTCATCCCAAACGGCTTGGGTTATTAGACAACCCCAGACCGGTTCCACTCTTCCAGTTGACGGACGGTCATTTTCGCCCGTCAACAGGAGGTTAATGTTTGAATGTTTCTGGCATTGATAGTTGCAAGTAAGCACAGGGAGAGTTATGATAGTATACCGTGACGGGTATTAATCATATTATCATGTAATACCAATATAATCGTGTAATCGTGCATTAATCATTAATCGTTCTCTTATACATTACAGTTTGGGTAGCGACCGACGGAGGAAGGACGAAGGTTTAAAACAATGTTGCTAACATGAGCAGATGTTGCAGTCTGTTGGCAATGGTTGCAGATGTGAGCAGAGTCGTCGGTAATGGTTGTAGTTCGCTGGAAATGGTTGCAGAGGTTAGCGTAGTAGAGAGCAGGGGCACGCGCAGGATAAAATTTAGGGAGTTCACTCGCAATTCAAAGGTAGCGTAGAAGGGTCGCCATGCATTAATGGCTCACCCAACTACCACGAAGGCCGCGGAGTCAGGGGGCGCACGGAGCGAACAGGAACGGGAACGGGAACGTTGGTAGGCTACCTTTTGGGTTTTCCGAGTGGTTGGAGATTAGACATTCTCCATTGATCAGAATCCCAAAAGGTAGCGTAGTTAGCTTACTCCCATAAGGTTGATAGCTCCAGTCACAATGACATCCCGTCTCCAAACTTCCATCATAGCTCCAGTCACAACTTCAGAAAGAGAAAAACAAACATCACCACACTCCATAGCAAGGGTCCAGGGATGGACCTGGAGCCAGAGCCAATAGAAGTAGTAATTATCATTTCTATTTCACCCACAACTTCAATATCCATTTCATTTCATGTCTTCAATTCAACATTTTGTATATAATTCCAGCTATGTATTTTTTCTTATCCTTTCGAACTCCATTGCGTTGCTATTTTGAATGTTATCAAAGCATTACTATTTATTTGGACTTGGAAGTTACTGTTTGGAGTGTTGTGTGGAACCCCATCAATTTAAGATATTTAGTGTAGATATTTGTCCATGTTTGGAGAAATTATATTTGTCTCTGAGGCCAGAGCTAGAGGAAAGCGCTTGCAATGCACTGTTAGTAAGCTTATTTTCATTGAATTTATGTTGGAGGGATGCAACTTTCATCTTTCCTTGAAAAACCAACTAAAACCTATACTCAATTTCAATTCATTTTGGTTGTGTGTATAAAATAAAAATCACCTCGCTTGATTCTATGGACCTGGAGCCAGAGCCAAAAACCTTAGCTCAAGGTATTATAAGCGATGGACCTAGAGCAACGATGGACCTGAGCCAACAACCCGACTTGTTCTCCAACTCGCTCATGCCATCAACATGCCTGTAAGGAGGTATATAAGGTAAGGTTTGTATGCTTTAAGAGTATATCACCGTAGTTTATTTGACAACAGGGTTTGCATGGCCGAGTAGGTGGAAGCTCAACAACTTCGAGCTTAGGGAGTTGACAGTGAGCTACTGATAGTAAGTTGTTGCTAGACACAACATCCATATCATAAAAGGAGTTGAAAGTGAGATTGCTTCTCTACAATACATCCATATCATAAAAATAAAAAAACATTTAAACCATATGGAGAATGGAAAAACCAAGAAAACATTTAATGCTAGGAAGTAATGCTAGATTGATATCTAGCATTACTTGATATAGAGAGAAACTACTAGCCAACCTATACTTTAAACTAAGGTTTTGGTCGCTTTAAACTTAAACTAAAGCTTTGGTCAAATATATGGGCTTCTTCCTCGGGAAGAGGCCAAATAAGACCTCAAAGATCAAAACATAGGATAAAAATGAAATTTGAGAGAGAAAATCGTATGGAATCATAAAAACTTTGGGTAAAATGTTCTTTTTGCATCGGTCTTCGTGCAAATATGGGAAAACTGATTACTAATAGTCCCTCAGCCCGAAGGGTAGGGACTAATAAGAGAATTGGTGTTTCTTGCAAAAGATTCGACCATGTGTTTATGGATCCACTCAGTATTGATGAAAGTGATGAAGAATGTTCATATAGCGAGCAGCTGTGCCAAATTCATGAGAGCGTTAACATGACCTTGTGCAAGGGCTGGCACAATTACTGCGTGCAAAGCACATTCGTTTTCAATATTCATTTTATCTATATGCAGCTTATCTCCTTTCTCTTTCTTCTCTTATTGTTCCTTTACTGAACTGCAAACCAAACCATACACCTCGGATCACTACGAGTACAATACATTTATACCGATAATGGTAGTATGTGCTTGTATTGGGAGCCAATGCACGAAGGTACGGTGTGTTATCTATTTCAGTCCGACTGGTTGGTCTGAATTTTAACTGATTTCAGAATATTTTTTTCATTCTATTTTTTATATAAGAATATGTTTTTTTTTTTCCTTTTTTTTAATTCTACGTTGAATTATGATCATTTGTACCATCTTCAAGAACCCATATATATATGTGTGTGTGTGTGTGTGTGTGTTTATATATTTTTTTATAAAGATGCATTTAAATGAAGCAATAAAAAGTATTTAACTACTCATTTATAAAATATAACTGTATTTAAATACTCATTTATAAAATGTAACTGGCCAGCAAGCCCATGACAATTTTTTTTTTTATAAATAAATGTGGATGGTATATACTGATGTCATTAATTTTTTCTTATATGAATGTTGACATTTTTTTTTTAAATAAATGTGGGTGGTATATAGTGATGTCATTTTAAGGGAGTTCTCTTAGATAACATCAATGCATTTTCCTTAGCAAATATTGTTGAATCTCAATAAACAATATTTTTTGGAACCAAGACAATGTATTTTGACCATACCTTCAATAGATATTAATAAACAATATTTTTGGAACCAAGACAATGTATTTTGACCATACATTCGATAGATATTGATAAAAATAGAGAATATATCACCATTTTGACTAATTTTTTTGTAAAAATGAAATGAGAAATTTGTTCCTTCTCTATTCACTAAGAGAAATTGAAAAGTTCGTTCCTTAATAATGCATGTTTCTCTTGATTGTAAGCATTAATCATGAGCTTCAGGAATAACGAATATTATATTATAGATTTAAGTTATAATAACATGAGTATAATAATTATATATTACTATAATATATTACAAATAGACTATATTAATATATAATAAGGGGCATATTAGTATTAATAGTTAAAATAAGATATTATATATTTAATCTATATTATAATTATACTAATATATTATAGTTAATATAATATATACTATAAGTCATCACATACTAATTATATTATTATATTATAAGTTGTTAATATATAGTTTAGGGACTATAGCTTTCACTTAGTCATGAATTGAACCGCCTATTAACCCAATAATTTGGTTGCATTATTTGGTGTAATTTGTATCTTCTTAACAAGTTTCTCCTATGTTATGAATTATGATTTTATTTATTTCTTTTATGAAAAATTAAAAATCATTTTTATAATTTTCAAATATTTGTATTCAGATTTTTTAATTGATTGAGATAAACTAAATACTTGAAATTTGCTTTATGCTACTGTAAAATCTATTCTCTTTGAAAACTCAAGAGAAACGAGAAAAACTTGAAACCAAGAAAAATGAGAAAGACCTGAAACCTACTTTGTGTGTGTAGATAAGTTGTGAAAATTTCTTTGTTTGTAGATAAGATGTCCCACTACCCTAACGAGATTGAAAGGGAGGAGAATGCATTGCAAGGAAGAAGAACATGAATTATTCACCATCTAAATGGAATGATTTGATGCCAAAAGAGTTAGGGAAGCTTTAGAAGGCACGAGAGCAACTAGAAGCTTCCCCGCGAGGGGAATTACCGTGACTCCTGACCCGGTTCCTCACTCAATTCCTATCGGAAGAAAAGAAAAGACAAAATACAAAAATTCCTTTCTTTCTTCCATAATTCACATTATTCTACCTACGCCTCCCCAACCCTTTCTTTCATAATTACTTCTTTCTCACCGGCACAGATTCATCTGTCAAAGGCTGGTCTGAGCACTACTCCTCTATTCTATAAGCCTTACTTACGTATCGAATGAAGCTCGCCCTACCTATTGATAGGGAGAGGAAGTATCAATTTTGTTAGCTTCATAATATCAATTATTGATCTCCTTCCACCTACCCTACCACCTCACTTTCACTTACCACTACGACTCTCACCACATCTATGAGATTAACAGTTTCTACAATTGCTAGCTGAAACTTTCTATTTGTGGCTACAACTACTTCCCATTTGGAAGACATTATTCGTTTTGTTGTTCGCACAACCTAAAATAGCTAACACCTCATTGTCGGCAACTTTGACCTCTTGATGCTTGTTGCTAGATATTTGGGGAATGTCTATACTGATATTATAGTGATTTTGGGTGTTTCTTCTCATTTATTGATCTCTATAGCCCCACTTGACTTATTCATTTATTCAGCGATCGACACGTTCTGAAATCCATGAAGAGAACAAAAATAATTGGAAACAGACCACTTTCCATAGTATACAAAGAGGAGATGCCACGAGGGGATGCCATTGTTGTCGAGAAGCCGCGGTTGAATCAGAAATTAAATCAAAATACCCTCGAAGACTCGATGTTATGGCATATCAAATCGCGGAGGGACTCACACATGAGATATGCTATCTTCACCTTGATTGCAATCTCACAATTGTACACGATGCCTTGAAGCCCAACAATGCACTGTTAGATGGTCACATGGAGGCCCAATTTTCTGATTTCTGCATGGCCAAGCTTCAGGATGATGCTACCTGCTCCACTGCTTATATATCCCTAAGTAAAATCTTCATTTATAACCATCAATATTCTTCGGAAGGTTCTAGTTAAGCGTCCAAGTTAGAATCCATAAAAGGATGGAGTAAAATCTAGCGCCAAAGCTTGAAATTTCATAACCACTGTCATGGTTTGACCCATAACATAGATTTTTTACTCATCCATGACCAGTATCCTCCCCTATGCTACGATTTTACATTGGTTTTGGTCGTAAACTTCGATCGCTGGGTAGACTCAAGGATACGAGGTAATTTATTTCTTGCAAGGAGTGCCATAAGGTTTGACAGTCACATGCAAGGGTGTCATGTGGCACATAGAGACCCTTTAGCTATTGGTCGGGTGTTATAATATGTTAACTGCCAAGTAAATTTGTTTAATATGTTGAAAAAACAGTTTTCTTAATATATGCATTTTTTGATGACCGTTGTTATATTAGTTTGAGTTTGAGTCTATTTGTCCAACCAATGATTTTCTAATTCATTTAAATCAATATTCTACATAAAGTATTTTTTATTCGCTTAAATAATTATTATTCCTAATGTACATTCAGTGAATTTGTGTATCGGAATTGACCACTTCCACTTATGTGATAAGAGTGAAAGTGGTCTAGGTATCCTCAGAGGCCCATGTATGTGGAACGAATGAATCATTGAACATGATCTGTTCACGTGAAATGAGATTCTAGAGGCATCGTTATCACATTTTTATTCTTTAAATGGTATTGTGTTTGATTCCATGTTTGCAGATTCGTAGGCTTGCATTAAAATATGAACAACAAACTATTTAAGTTATCCATAGTATATGATGCAAATCAGTGAAATAATTAATTCTTCTAAATTTACCAACATTTTCAATATCCAACGATTTGGTTTTCTTACCTTATGACCTCTTTGTTGGATTACTGAGAGGGGGGGTGAATCAGTAATAGAGAAATATAATCCTTTTTAACCATATAATGCAAGTGTTATATCAATGTAGCATTATCATCCAATATTTGTAGAGTAAATAAACAATGAACAAATGAACAATCATACACATACACAATACACCAGTTTTTTATGTGGAAACCCAAAGTGGGATAAAACCACATAATGATTTTTCTTATATGTCTTTAAGAATTACATTCATTGAAAGCACCAACTTCCTTTATTTTCCAGCTGGAACTGGAAGGAGGCTCCAACCCCCTAGTTTCTCAGGATACAACCTGAGGGAAGCTCCAACTCCCCAATTCTCTGGCTACAACCAAAAGGAGGCTACAACCCCCTATGTTCTCCAGCTACAACCACCTGTCCTTTCCCCGTCCAACCGCCCTGACGTATAAGTAGAATGATGGAACCATTGTCACACTATCACTGTGAGATATACTGCTATAAACTTGTACCAATCAACCTGAACCAAACAACATGTACCAATAACCTGAACCATGCATCAACCTGTACCTCAACCTATAACCAACCTGTACCATAAACAAGTACATCAACTATGCACCAACGTGTACCAAACAACCTGTAATCAACATGTACCATAAACAAGTGCATCAACCATGCACCAACCTTTACCTCAACTTGTACCATGAACAAGTGCATCCACCATGCACCAAACTTGTACGAATAACTTGTCACAACAATCTGTCCAAAAAACCTATCACAACAACCTATCTCATCAATCTTATCAAATAAATTAGATCTACTCACCAAGATCAATCACCAAGACAACTCTCAAATATGTGCATCAACCAAGCATAACACAACAACTCATAATCAT
>SNQJ01S0104465.1:9051-28442 GCA_010110895.2 Picea sitchensis
TCAACTTGTCATGTGTACCTTTGAATCTTATCAACTTGATTTAATCAAACCTGGAGCCTTGTCTTCAGGAATGTGTGCTTGCTTTTCTCCAAGTCTCCTTCACTCAAGATGACGAGTGCTTTCTTCAACCTGTCTGCTATACTAAGACAATACACAATCTTGACAGAAGGTTAGTTTAGAGGATAAGCTCAATGATCAACTTTTGATCCTTCTAATAATTTGATCATAGCTTCAACATGCAAAAATGATCAAGATAATGTCATGACAAATAGATGCATATCAAAGTAATCACACCTGGGTTGCATCATTCCTTTGAATGTGTTGGATCTTGAGATCCTTCTAGATCTATGGCAAGAGATCCCTTCTCTTGCAAATACTCTTTAAAGTTTAACCATTTAAACATATGTGAGTACATACCTTTGATAGCATTTGCAGGTGGTGGCACCATCTGGCAGCAGTGATAATCATTACCAACTCTTTAAAAACTTCAAGGGTAACTGCCACTGGTAGTATGGCTGCTACTGCAACTGGTTCTGAGACTGCAATTGCAACTGCAAGTTAGGGTTTTATGAGGAAACCCTAATTTTTCAAACTTTGAATTTTGAAATTCTAATCCAGGGGATAGATGCGCTAAGCTGAGGTGAGTTAGCTGGTGCAGTCAGATTTATGAAAATCCAACTTTTTCTCCTTCAAATCTGATCTGCGGATTTCTGGACTAGTGCTTCTGGTACCTCTGGTACTCTGGTACTTCTGGTACTGGTTTTCTGGTACTTTTGGTATTTTGTGAAACTAAGGTTTCACTTTTCGAGATATCCAGCCACTGAAAAGGTGCGCTAATGATGCCAAATTGATCCTTAGGGGAGGGCGCAACTTTCTAGATAGTTTTAGGGATGAAAAGATTCATTTTTGAAAAACCCTAATTTGCAGGTACGACAACAGTGACGTTTTTCTCTTGCGAAAGATGCTTCCTTTAGCTTGGCTCTGATACCATGTTAATGTTTAGGCCATTATTATAGATGTTTGCATTTCATTAGATAACAATAGCATAATCCAAGATCACTGAGAAATACACATTAGATAACAATAGCATAATCCAAGATCACCGAGAAATACACAATCACAAGAGACACAACATTTATCCCGAAAACCCTCTAGGGGAAGAAACCCAACAAACTTCCTTAATATAGATAGCCAATAATGCGAAAGATGCCTTATGCTAATACAGAAAGTCCTCTAGGAGGTGCTACTCTCTCTCTTCCTTTGCTCCAATGTGATCGTAACTTGTCCTTCAAACCGAAAAGTGAGTTGTGTCTGCTGAGGCGCTAGATTCTCCTTTATTTATACAAGTCTGGCACGTGTGAAGTGTCTCTTCACTGGCAGGGCCGACTTCTCAAACTGGGTGGGTAAACCCACCTTTATTATATTTCTGGGTTTCTTTAATAACTGTTGGGGCCAACTTCTTATTCTGCCTATTACAATTGTCTTTTGACCAATCCGCAAAAGGGGATTTGGTCCTATTACAATAACCGACATGATCAATCCACAATGGGGACTGATCCTATGAATAATATATCAATAATAATAAGAATACTCTTTGCAGTTACATTATTTCAACACATTTCTTGGTAGAGATCAAGGAAATAGAACTAGGTGGGACTGCCTCAGGTATCCTGTACAATTTCTTGTTCAAAGTAATAATAACACTACGAGTCCTAGACTCATATACAACATGATGTTTCCATAACGTTGGACCAAAAGAACATCACAAACTTTGAGAGGAGCAACATCACACAATACCTTGTCTTTGAAGGGTTTGATGTCATACGACAGTCAACACTGTTGGCTGACGCAGAGATCGCTTCCTTGGTGGAGCCATCCAATGGTGTAGGGTTGTGGGTGCAACGTTGTCAGTAGGCCCAACCATTTGACAACCTCTATAGAGATGAGTTTCTTTTGGCTACCACTATCAATGATAAAGTGCAACATGGTGCCTTTTGTTAAAATATTGTGTAACTACAAAGAATATTCTTATCCCCTTTTGTGGATAAAGTAAAAGATAAAATATATTCATTATTGATTACCCTTTTGTGGATTGATCATGTCGGGCATTGTAATTGACCAAATCCCCTTTTGTGGATTGGTCAAATCCTAATTGTAATATGCAAAGTAAGAAGTTGGACCCCAGGCAAAATAAGTGGTTCTAACCACCCAGATTGAGAAGTCGGCCCTGGCAGTGAAAAGACACCTCAACTCAACACCTGCCAGATTGTATAAATAAGAAAGGCCAATGCCTCATTTGGACATACACTCAGCTCACTCATCTAGTGCACAAGTATTGAAGGAAGCTACAGTTACCAATTGTCGGAAGAAGGAAGAGAGAGAGAGAGGCACATTCTTGGGAGAGGAATTTCTATGTTGTTTGATTCATTGTCTTGGCATTGTATTGGCTATCTATATTAAGGAAGTTTTGCTGGGTTTTCTTCCCCATGAGGGTTTCCCAAGATAAATGTTGTGTATCTTGTGATTGTGTTTCTCTCAATGATCCTATCTATGTTATTATTATCTAGTAAATTGAAAGGTTACCTAATAATAGCTTAAACTTTAACATGGTATCAGAGCTAAGCTGAAGAGAGCATATTTCATAGGAAAAATAAAAACGTCACTGTTGTCTTACAAGGAAATTAGGGATTTTTATTGAAGAATAATTTCATCGCCAAAACCATCTAGAAAAGTGTGCCCTACCTCAAGGAACAATTTGACATCTTCAGCGCACCTATTTAGTGGTTAAATCTCCCGGCAAGTGAAACCCTAGTTTTCACAAAGTACCAGAAGTACCAGAAAACCAGAGTACCAGAAGTACTAGAAGTACCAGAGTACTAGAAGTATCAGAAAACCAGAAGCACCAGTCAAGAAATCTGTTGATCAAGTTTGAAGGGGTAAAATTTGGATTTTCAGAAATTTGACTATACCAGCATACTCGCCTTAGTCCAACGCATCTTTTGGTGAGTTCAGTTTTCAGATCCAAGAAATTTGATTTTTCTATTATTTCTATAGCCCGAAGGGCTAGGGTTTCTACTATAAGAAAGAATGGCTACCAACATGAGGGTAGAAGATAGGATGGAAGGATCTATGAACTTTATATCTTGGAAGCATAGGTTGCAAATGATTCTAGACGAGAATGATCTCCTAGAACATGTTACAGTGGGTGTACTAGAACCATATGAAGAAGAGAAAAATACCAAGCATAAGAATAATGAAAAGAAAGCAAAGAGAATCATGTCAGATTCAGTGAAGGATCACTTGATCCCTCATATTTCCGAACTATAGACAACAAGGCAAATTTATGAAGCACTCAACAGGTTATATGAAAGCAAAGACATTAGCCAAAATCTTTCCCTAAAAAATCAGCTTCGTAATATGCAGATGGAAAACTCAGAATCTGTCACATCCTATCTTATGAGAGTTTCTCAGATCAGAGATTAGCTTGCAACTATTGGAGATGTCATTAGTGAAAAAGAGCTTGTAACCACAACCCTAAATGAGTTTCCAACATTTTGGATTCCTTTTGTACAAGGAGTGTGTGCAAGAAGCAAGTTACCTGAATTTGATAAGTTATGGACAGATTGCACACATGAAGAATCTAGACTTGCAGACCAACATAAGAGATTAATTGTTGATGAAGAGGAAGCTCTTACAACTCAAAAGAACAAAATAAGTTCTTTTAGGAAGAAAAATAAAGAAGCTAACTTCGTAAAAGTTCCAGATAAGAAGAAAGATGTTTCAAAGATCAGATGCTACAACTGTCAAAAGTTGGGACACTTTTCCTATGACCGTCCTCAAGGAAAAGGGAAAAGAAAGCATCAAGAACATGTGGCAGAGGAAGAGGAATCTCCTCCCTCAAAGAAATCTTTAGCAGAAATTGAGGGTTATGAACTTTAAGTTGAAGATAGTTGATGTGAAGAAAGACAACAAATGGTGGAGTCCGTGGAGCCTCCCCACACAAAAACAAAAGATAAGTATTCATGTTTATTTCTAGTATCTTCTTTACTTTAATACTTTATCATTACAAGTTAGATATTTTTGTGAGAATTTAATTAACCTCGTTTTGTTTCAATGGATATATAGATAATATCCAATATTTATTTAGGAGCAGGAGGCTCCTAAATATGTAGAACATAAATGTTCAAGATGAAGAAAAATATGGATACTCAGATATAGTGGATGAGATGTAGGTAAATATAGGTTGCTCCAGTACCGTTCTTATAGATGCAGTGGGAGCAGGTTGATTCAGTATGAAGTTAGAAAGAAAGAAATGTTCGAACTCAAGAAGGAACCCATGATAATACAGAAGAATAACTTCAAGAATGATGATTAGAAGCTATTAGTTTGGTGCAAGAGGGAGCCATGTCCCGAGTTCGAAATTGAGGATCGTGATTTGATGTAGTTAGGAAACAGATGGATGGTGCCCATATATTTTGATCAAGATGAAAGTTATCCAGTAGATGGATGGTGCCTAGCATATGGGTAGTGTTATCGCAAAGTTTGTAGTAAGGATAAAAGGCTTGAGGTTTGAAGGTCAAATTGGCGTAAAAGGAACCAATCCCACCCAATCTCACCACAATGGGATGGTTCTTTCTATTTAGGGTGGTAAGTCCCAGGGGAGACGTCCCCGATGACCTGGGGTTCTGATAAGGCAAAGAATTACAAGATAAATTAGTTATTCCCCCTTCACAAGCCACCACTGAGTAGATAGTTTGACCAAAGGCCAATGATAAAGTAAACCCCCCTAAAGAGATACACCTGCCTGAGAAAAAGCAACAATAAACTGATATATGTAAGCTTTGATCAATGGGTTAGTACTTCATGTAAATTAATGACTATCTGATAAACATATAAGCAATTTGACAATAAATATTGACGAAGTCAATGTTTATAGATAGCAATGAAAATCATGTCACCTCACCAATAAATGCTGGAACAATATGACATGCAATGTAATAAATCAATCCTTCATTTAATTTATGCCTTTAATCACCATTCAATTGCTTATAAAGTAAAATGTTTTGCTGCACCAATTATATTATGGCTAAAGATGACGACAACATATAGGGTTAGAAGGTTAGTTTAGGCTAGGTTTAGTGAAGTTAGGGTTTTGATTCACGAGTTTGAGAGTAGTTTTGATCAAATTCACTTCAATGCAAGAGGTATTCAGATTAGTGCCTTAGGGTTAATGGAGTCAAAAGGTGAAGTATGCAAGAGCTAAAGGAGGCAACGACTAAGGACTAGAGGGAGAGGCCCAAAGTCAAAACCCTATGGGAGAGAGGGTCAATTCGGTGTAGGTGAACTAGGCCTTTGTGATCTCTCCTCCTTCCTTGACTCAATGGAAAAACGGCTAGATGAACGATAACATAAACTTATACAAGAGGGTTTGATAAAACAAAGTGTTGCTGCAGCAAAGCTCTACCAACAAACCCTAAAAAAATTGGCCCTAAAGTGTAGAAACCCTAGGATTCAAGGCGTCTCCTTCTTCTTAGCTTGTAAAATGGTACGACTAGCAAAGGTGAAGAGAGAAGAGAGTGTAGCTACGGCTAGGCTCTCTCCTTCTTCATTAAATGGATGAAAATTTCTCTCAAAGGGGACATGAGACAAGGACCTACTTGTGTGCCTGTCACCTAGGGTTTTGTTCAACAAAAAATCATAAACATATGCAAGAAATGAAACTACAACCATTCATTCAAGAAGTTTTACATAAAATTACTTACATATCACCGAGAAATATCAATGCAAACCCTAGTTGTAACACCTTCCTTCAAGAGAAATGCCAAAACATGCCAAAATAATCCTCCTTCAACAAGTGCGCATCACTAAATCAGCCAATAACCCAAAAGAGGGCACAAATTTCAGACCTTCTTATGGAGTGAATAAGTTGTGATGAAAAAATGAAGGTGAAAATCATTCATTTATACCATTCCATGACTTAATTTTACATTTTAGGTCATGTAAAAGGCCGACAAGGCCAAAATACTAAAATCATACTATTTTACATTAAATTTTCAAATTAAAACCCTAATCAAGATGAAAAGAGATAACAAGCCCCTTTAAGTGAGACGTTAGCCTCTTCTAGGGCAAATGGAGCATGATGGAGAAAAACATTATCCCTCCTTGGGCTTCTCCAACCTACCACACGTGCCAATAATGCCCAGTATACTTCCCAAGATGTCCATAATGTTGGATGATGTCATGGTCATGATGGGTGATGTCCTAGGCCTTCCAAGGCCAATGTTCCACTGAAATACGGTCAATCCCTCTAGGTCAAGCTCTGCCAAAGTGTCTCTGGTGGAACGTCCTCAACTTCTCTGGTGCAAATCCCCTGATCCATGTCTATCCCGTCTATGTCCCTTGATGGGGTCTCAACATCCACCCGATGGGCTCTTCATCCCCATGTAGGTCCAAACTGATCATCTCCCCATGTGTACTAGTCCAAAATGGTACCTGTCCGTTGGGCATGGTCCTCCACATCAAAATCTATTCCCTCCATGGGCTCATCAGTTACAGGGATCATAGCAATGTCAATCACATCTCATCATCAATATTATTAAATATGTGCATAAAATCCCTAATACATCAGTTAACAACTCAAAGACGTTACAGAAGCCTACAATACAATTCTGGAGAAAAGGACAAGGTGTCCTATTGGGTTAGTGTCCACTGGAAAAAGGAAGTTCCCGGAAGAGACCTCATCCAAGCCATGTAAGTGGGTGATGTGGTCAGGAGAAGTCCAAGCATCTGGGTGCAATGAGGGCCAAGGATGCAATAAATGTTACCTGTGGGTGGCTTTGTTAGAAGGAGAGATATACCTATCCTGGATGCATTTTTTCCAAGCCCATTCTTGCCTTTTATTCTTATCCTTTTCATTCTTTTATCTTTTATTGCTTTTCCTTGTTTTTGTTCAAGATCTAATCAAGGGACACTGCCCTGGCGTGGTGACAAGTGGTGGTAGCGTTACCCACAAGCACTTTCATAGAAATGAGAAGGCTGGCTCATGATGAGACCCCCTTTCCCTTGGCCACGCAACCAAGAGTCACTGCCCTGGCGTGGTAACCAGCTGGTGGCAATTTCATACTGCTAGGTACCCATGGACCTAATAGACTGGTTCGTGATGAGAACCCCTATCCTCTTGTTATGTATTGTTTTATTTTTTCGGGTCCCTCTTGTTTCTTGTTGAGAAGCATTTTATTGCTTTCTCGGGGATCCCTGGGCGAAGCATCTCGAGGTTTCATTTTTTAGGATTTTATCTTTTACCAACTTACTTTTACCTTTTGGGCCTTTAGCCCCTTCTTCCCACAAGATAATGTGCAGTCCCGGAAATAGGTCAACCCAGTTCCTGGACAAGTGGAATGGGACAAATGAGTGAGAAACAAGATGAAACATTGGTGCTATGATGGGAGTGGATGATGGCTTTTCAGAAATCCCCCTAGTGGCAAACCAAAACCTATAGACACAGGCTTGCTAGGGCACCCTGTCAATCCCCCCAAACATGGTCAAGTGGGCAAGTGTAATATCCAAGCAATTGTTAGAAATAAAAGGAATCAAATGCATACATTCAATGGTTTTGATGATCAAAGTGACACATACCATGATACCTGGACTAATTACCTCATGGAGAAAGAACCATCTTTGACACAGGACCAAGACGATGGTGATGGATGTTGTTGCTGCTGACAAGATAAAGATGCTAGAAGAAAGGAAAAGGTGGGCCCTCCAGGTCCATCCAGGGCCATGCTAAAGTCAATCCTGCTCTCAGTACTCCATGTCTAGGACCTGTGGGCCTTGAGACATGATCTCCTTATTATCCCTAAATGTGGGGGATAACATTTGGCTCCAACTCGGGGACATGTGCTCACCATAGAGCGCATGAGAACCTCAACATCTATGGCATAACCTGCTGAGCTGATCGATCTCAATAGAAGCATCCATAACAAAATTGGGGTGGTAATGCCAACCCAACATACATAGATATATATAGACCGAAATAAAACAGTCAATAAAGGTGAATGTGAAATCAAACTAACATGCAATGCAAATGGTATAATACACGAATGCAAAATGCCTACTTACCTGTAGTTACCTGTGATGTCAAGTCACCCCACCCTGGTGGGGTTTGAGGAGGTGCCCACTAATGGGCATTGTGCACCTTTGTCCCTCCAATGTAGATAGGTAATAAGAGTCATTTACCGACTTTCTTCCAACCTTGAAAGGGCCAAGCCAAAATTGAGTGTTTCCTTTGATATTAGTAGGCTCCCCTTTATTGACATCCCACATCCATACCACGTCCCCTTGTACTCTCTGATTCTGAAATTGGTTGTTGCTTGAACAACTCTGGTGTATTGTGCAAAGGGAGGTGGGTAGGATTCCACTGTAAATACTTCCTGCTGCAACAGACAGATATGTACATCATCTTCTACCTTCTTTAGTATCTTCACTGTTTCAGTTTCCTTGCTTTTGAACTCGTCTAGGAGTTGTTGGTATTCCTCTTTCTTGAGCCATTTAATGTCATCTGTGTCGGAATCACTAGGCTCTTGCACATGAATTGTAGTCACAGGTACATTTTGGAGATGACCAACAATTCCATCTTTCAAGGGTACATTTACATAAGTGAGGTCCATCTCCTAGTTTTGAGGCAAAGTTCCTAGACAATAACATCCCCCACACATTTGGGATGTCCACAACCACTATGTCCATGTGGACAACTTTCTCGGGGTATTTTTTAAGGCAAACTTCGAAATTCTCAATCACCCCATGTGTGGGTATGGCCTTAGACTCGAAACCACACACATTCATGTAAGGTCTTGTGACTTTCAAACCTAGTTGTTGCATGACCTTGAGGGACATCATGTTAGCATTGACCCCTGTATCCAACATGCAGTTGTTGAGGCTCTTGTTATTCATTATCAAGGTCATGAAGAAAGGAGGATGTTCGTCGTACTGGACCCAGAAGTGTTTGGCTTGCAACATGATAGGGGGGTCTATGGGTCCATCCGATCCTTGAAAGAAATTGTCAAAACGCTCTTTGACAGATGGGACCTTAATGAGTTCTTTCAGGGGAATAGTTACATGCATATTGGATAGTGCCCCTTCAAAGTCAAATTTCAAGCTAACCCCTTCAGTCTTAGATGTCTTGGGAAGAAGTACACCCAAAGGTGGGGGTTTTGTTTGGTCAGTGGTAGGTTGGTTCAACTTCTTTATTCTATACACCTGGAACTCTTGTTTCTTTAAATTTTCTTTTGATTCCTGGTCTAGGTTGTTTATTACTACCATTCTAGCCGACCTGTCTGCCTCTTTCATGGCCTCTTGATGCTCTTCAATGATGCTATTTATTTGAGGGAATTCTATTACGTGACCTATATTGTTCACTTGTTGATGGCCACCATTACTGTAAGGACATTCATGTTCCCAATGTGCTTCACTGCATTGAAAAAACCAAGGGTTTTCGTCCACAATGTTTGTAGGTTTTAAGGCATTTGAAACTTCTATGTCCTTGAAAACATTTTCTTTCAACTCAACGATACCAACTTCTCTCTGTACTAGATAGCCATGTTCATCCAAATCTTCAGAGACATCAAAGGTATCGTCAGGATAATCACCCCAATTTGTATCTTCTTCTGTCAAGGGAAAAGTGGGGCAATCTTGAAACAAGTATGGACCCACCAAATTATAGTCACTAGGTCCAAGATCATTTGTTAATAAGGAAGAGGGTGTTTTCTCATCTTTCTCAAAATGACCGGTTTGTAATAGTGTGGGAATCCCCTCAAAAGATAATTGGTCATCCGGGTCTTGCTTTGTTAGAAAAGAATTTTTCAACATTTCATGAATTATTTTAACCCTTATCAAGATACAGGACATACTAGTGCTTAAATTGGTTCCACCATGCATCCGATGCTCTTCAGACCTATCTTTTGGATCCCTATTGGTTTTACTCATATCTCGATTTTCTAACATTGGTGTGTTCAAGACAAATAAGGAATCTTCAAAATTAGGTTTTTTATGAGTGGCCAAACCCAAACCCTCAGATGGTTCATGTTGTCTTGAGAAGTTCAAGACATTGTTAATGTTTGAGAAAGCTTTGCTCCATTTCCTTTTGGGAGGCATGAGTTTTACCTCAAGGATTTCTGGGAGCTTGGGTTCAGTTTCAGTGATATCCTCGTCACTAGATTCCCAAGGGCTATTATTGTGCAAGAGATTAACCTGATGGATGTAGTATTCAAATTCAAGGTTCCTCTCAATATGGTAAGAGAAATCTTGTGCTTCTTTTAGAGTCGAGGGTGACCGATCTTTGAGAGTAAACTGCAAAACACCTTCCAACGAGTTCAAGTAGTGTTGGAGGATAACTTCTTCTAAGAAGCTAGGTCAGATATTTTTGAGGAGAATATTGAACCTATCATTGAAATCCCTAATGCCCTCGCTAGAAGCCTTGGAAATATCAATATATTGAGAGTAAAGGGAATCCATGCTTTATTTTTCACACCAATTTTTCTTAAAGACTTGTTCAATATCTTCAGGGGTTTTGATGCTTCCTCTCGGGAGTTTGTTGATCCATCTTCTGGCACTTCCGGTGAGTGAGCTCACAAAGAGCCTTAAAAAGACATCCGGGTGTTCTAGTCCGGATTGGTAAAATTGAAATGCATCACATAAATTGGTCCAATGAGAGTTGCCATAGGATCCATCTTCTCCTGAAAATCTAGGTATCCATGAGTCAACCTTACTAGGTAGATCATGCAAACCTCCTGGGGTGTTGGTTAAGTCCAAAGGGCCAAAAATTTGTTTGTGAGACCAATTGGGAGAACTCACGGGGACAACAGGATTCGTAGAGTCCATAGTAGTAGTTTGAGGTATGTACTAATGCCCACGATGGGCCGTCATCAGTTGTTTGTGGAGTCACCAGACAATTTTCTTGAAATCATCACAAAATAAAGGGAAAACACCCTAAGTGGAGTCGTCGGGTAAGCTTTGTAAGATAAGGATTCTAGAGGCAAGGCTTACCGAAAAAATGTCATTTGAAGGTCAAACTGGCATAACAGGAACCAATCCCACCCAATGTCACCACAATGGGATGGTTCTTTCTATTTAGGGTGGTAAGTCCCAGGGGAGATGTCCCCGGTGACTTGGGGTTCCGAGAAGGAAAAGGATTACAAGATAAAGTAGTTATTCCCCCCTCACAAGTCACCACTGAGAAGATAGTCTGGCCAAAGGCCAATGATAAAGTGAAACACTCCAAAGAGATACACCTGCCTAAGAAAAAGCAACAATAAATTGATATATGCAAGCTTTGATCAATGGGTTAGTACTTCATGTAAATTAATGACTATCTGATAAACATATAAGCAATTTGACAATAAATATTGACGAAGTCAATGTTTATAGATAACAATGAAAATTGTGTCACTTCACCAATAAATGTTGGAACAATATGGCATTCAATGTAATAAATCAATACTTCATTTAATTTATGCCTTTAATCACCATTCAATTGCTTTTAAAGTAAAACGTTTTGCTGCACCAATGATATTATGGCTAAAGATGACGACAACATATAGGGTTAGAAGGTTAGTTTAGGCTAGGCTTAGTGAAGTTAGGGTTTTTATTCATGAGTTTGAGAGTAGTTTTGATCAAATTCACTTCAACACAAGAGGTATTCAGATCAGTGCCTTAGGGTTAATGGAGTCAAAAGGTGAAGTACGTAAGAGATAAAGGAGGCAATGACTAAGGACTAGAGGGAGAGGCTTTAAGGTGTTGTTGAAGCAAGGCCCCAAAGTCAAAACCCTAGGGGAGAGAGGGTCACTTCGGTGTAGGTGAACTAGGCCTCTGTGATCTATCCTCCTTCCTTGAATCAATGGAAAAACGACTAGCTGAAAGATAACACAAACTGAGACAAGAGGGTTTGATAAAACAAAGTGTTGTTGTAGCAAGGCTCTACCAAAAAACCCTAAAACATTGGCCCTAAAGTGTAGAAACCCTAGGCTTCAATGCATCTCCTTCTTCTCAGCTTGTAAAAAGGTACGACTAGCAAAGGTGAATAGAGAAGAGAGTGTAGCTATGGCTAGGCTCTCTCCTTCTTCAATAAATGGCTAAAAATTTCTCTCAAAGGGGACATGAGACAAGGACCTACTTGTGTGCTTGCCACCTAGGGTTTTGTTCAGAAAAAAATCATAAACATATGCAAGAAATGAAACTACAACCGTTCATTCAAGAAGTTTTGCAGAAAATTACTTACATATCGCCAAGAAATATCAATGCAAACCCTAGTTGTAACACCTTCCTTCAAAAGAAATGCCAAAAAATGCCAAAATAATCCTCCAACAAGTGCGCATCACTAAATCAACCAATAACCCAAGAGAGGGCACAAATTTCAGACCTCCTTATGGAGTGAATAAGTTGTGATGAAAAAATGAAGGTGAAAATCCTTCATTTATACCATTCCATGACCTAATTTTACATTTTAGGTCATGTAAAAGGTCGACAATGCCAAAATACTAAAATCATATTGTTTTACATTAAATTGTGAAATTAAAACCCTAATCAAGATGAAAAGAGATAACAAGCCCCTCTAAGGGAGATGTTAGCCCCTTCTAGGGAAAATGGAGCAGGCTGGAGCAAAACGTTAGCCCTCCTTGGGCTTCTCCAACCTGCCACATGTGCCAATACTGACCAGTATGCCTCCCAAGATGTCCATAATGCTGGGTGATTTCATGGTCATGATGGTTGACGTCCTAGACCTTCCAAGGCCAACGTTCCACTGAAATAGGGTCAATCCCCCTAGGTCAAGCTCTACCAAAGTGCCTCTGGTGGAACGTCCTCTCCTTCTTTGGTGCAAAGCCCTTGATCCATCTCTATCTTGTCTTTGTCCCTTGATGGGGTCTCAACATCCACCTAATGGGCTATTCAACCCCATGGAGGTCTGAACTGATCGTCTCCCCATGTGTACCGGTCCAAAATGGTACTTGTCCATCGGGCATGGTCCTGCACATCAAAAGCTACGCCCTCCATGGGCTCATCAGTTACAGGGATCATAACAATGTCAATCACATCTCATCATCATTATTATTAAACATGTGCATAAAATCCCTAATACATCAGTTAACAGCTCAAATACGTTACACAAGCCTACAATACAAGTCTGGAGAAAAGGACAAGGTGTCCTATTGGGCTAGTGTCCATTGGAAAAGGGAAGTTCCCGAAAGAGACCTCATCCAAGCCATGTAAGTGGGTGATGTTGTTAGGGGAAGTCCAAGCATATGGGTGCAATGAGGGCCAAGGATGCAATAAATGTTACCTGTGGGTGCCTTTGTTAGAAGGTGAGCTGTACCTGTCCTAGATGCATTTTTTCCAAGCCCATTATTGCCTTTTGTTAATATCCTTTTCATTATTTGATCTTTTATTGATTTTCCTTGTTTTTGTTCAAGAGCTAATCAGGGGACACTGCCCCGGAGTGGTGACCACTGGTGGCAACATTACCAAAAGTACTTTCACAGAAATGAGAAGGCTGGCTCATGATGAGACCCCCTTTCCCTTGGCCACACAACCAAGAGTCACTTCCCTGGCGTGGTAACCAGTTGGTGGCAATGTCATACTGCTAGGTACCCATGGACCTCATAGGCTGGCTCGTGATGAGACACCCTATGCTCTAATTAGGTCTTGTTTTATTTTTTCGGGTCCCTCTTGTTTCTTGCTAAGAATCCTTTTATTGCTTTCTCGAGGATTCCTGGGTGAAACATCTTGAGGTTTCATTTTTTAGGATTTTATCTTTTACCAACTTACTTTTACCTTCTGTGCCTTTAGCCCCTTCTTCCCACGAGATAAGGTGTAGTCCTGAAAATAGGTCAACCCAGTGTCTTGACAAGTGGAATGGGACAAGTGAGCGGGAAACAAGATGAAACAATGGTGCTATGATGGGAGCAGACGATGGATTTTCAAAAATACCCAGTGGCAAACCAAAACCTA
The DNA here is from genome assembly GCA_010110895.2 of Picea sitchensis. NCBI lineage: Eukaryota > Viridiplantae > Streptophyta > Pinopsida > Pinales > Pinaceae > Picea > Picea sitchensis. The sequence goes on from SNQJ01S0104465.1 coordinate 23,050, forward strand.
CAGACATAGGCTTACTAGGGCACCTTGTAAATCCCCCCAAACATGGTCAAGTGGGAAAGTGTAAGATCCAAGCAGTTGTTAGAAATAAAAGGAATAAGATGCATACATTCAATGGTTTTGATGATCAAAGTGACACATACCACGATACTTGGACTAATTACCTCATGTAGCAAGAACCATCTCTGACACAGGACCAAGCCGATAGTGATGGATGTTGTTTCTGCTGACAAGATAAAGATGCTGGAAGAAAGGAGAAGGTGGGCCCTTTAGGGCCATGCTAAAGTCAATATTTTTCTCGGTACTCTATGTCTAGGACCTGTGGGCCTCGAGACATGATATCCTCATTATCCCTAAAAGTGGGGGATAACAGGTAGCATGGTATTATACCATGGAAATATTTTGGACCACAATAGATTTTTTCAGATCGCATAGCTAGACCTTCGTAGAGAAGGAGAAAAGAGAAGAGACCTTCGTAGAGAAGGAAAGAGTAACCCCACAGGTAGACCTTCATAGATAAGGAAAAGAGAAGAGACCTTCGTAGAGAAGGGGAATGGGAAATTTTCCAAGGTTGGCCTCTGTCCAAGTGTTGAATTTTGGATACTCTATGGACATGCTAGAATACCCTTGTAGAGAGGAGTGTGACCACCCTCATAGAGAGGAATGTGGATGTTTCTCCAAGGGACAACAGGCAAATACTCTCCTCTGGACAAGGATTGAGAGCCTAGAACACAAACCTTGACCATGTGGAATGGTTAGTTGGCTCTTGATTTTTGTGTCATGATCCTCCGTGGATCAAGGAAAGTGAGTCTAGTCTTGCCCAGGATATCATCTTAGCTTCTCTAGTTCATGTGGGATGACTAGGAGTGAAGTTATGGTAGTAGTCCTCCTCAGTGGATGGGTGAGATAGATGACTAAAAGAGAAGGGAGAACATAAAAGGAATGCCAAAAATCATAGAATATCTTCTGTGTGAAGATAAGACATCTTCTGTGTGAAGATAATATATATTCTGTGTGAATATAAGAAAGAAGTATATTTTGCGTGAAGACGAAAGAAATAAAGAGTATCTTCTGCGTGAAGATAAAGAGAACAAAATTTTTGATGATTTATAGATATGCCAGTCAGTGATCATGATGCTAGATGACCAAGTGGATTATATTGATGCCTCTTGTTACCCAATTGATGATGCTATCCAATTGATAATGTTGCCCAGTTGATGATGTTATCCAGTGGATGCTTCTACCTAGTTGATGTTGGCATCCAGTGACCTGTCAAAAGATAAATAATATCCTTTTTGTTAAGAGGGAGTGTTAAAATATTGTGTAACTGGAAAGAATATTCTTATCCCCTTTTGTGGATAAAGTAAAAGATAAAATATATTTATCATTGATTAGATCAATCCCATTTTGTGGATTGATCATGTCGGGCCTTGTAATCGAACAAATCCCCTTTTGCAGATTGGTCAAATCCTAATTGTAATATGCAAAGTAAGAAGTCAACCCCCAGACAAATTAAAGTGGTTCTAACCACCCAGATTGAGAAGTCGGCCCTGCTAGTGAAAAGACACCTCAATTCAACACTTTCCAGATTGTATAAATAAGAGAGGCTAACGCCTCATTTGGATACACACTCAACTCACTCATCTAGTGCACAAGTATTGAAGGAAGCTACAGTTACCAGTTGCCAGAAGAAGGAAGAGAGAGAGAGGCGCATCCTTGGGAGAGGAATTTTTATTTTGTTTGGTTCATTGTCTTGGCATTGTATTGGCTATCTATATTAATGAAGTTTTGCTGGGTTTTCTTCCCCATGAGGGTTTCCCAGGACAAATGTTGTGTATCTTGTGATTGTGTTTCTCTCAGTGATCTTATCTATGCTATTGTTATCTAGTAAATTGAAAGGTAACCTAATTATATCTTAAACTTTAACACCTTTTACCTACATTTGTGAATGGAAGAGGCGCTCTCCTTCTTTTGGCTCGTCTGGTTCATCGGGATGGAGCTTGGTGGTAACAACGGTGGCACTAGGTTTCACATCAGTGATCCATGTTCCCCTTTCTAGTTCTGACTTATAGTCAGAACCCACATCTAATTCAGAGGCTTTCACTTCAGCCACCAACGACTGCTTTGAGCAGTAGTCAAGAGTGTTATGCCAAGGGCTCTTATGGAAGTCGCACCACTTCCCGGTATCTTTCTTTGTCTTTCTGGTGTCCTTCTTTGCTTGTGGCTTGGACTAGTTTTCCTAATACCGTACTTCTTTGCTCTATCCTTTGTTCTGTGGGTTGGGTTGCCCTTTCCTGGATTGTTTTGTGAAGGGTTCCCGGGCTCAAATTGCTGCGTCTTTTGTTTGAGCTTTTGCTCGATTTTGATGATATATCGGTAGGCCGTGCCCATAGAAAAGATGTCTAGAAATTCCATTTCGGTATGGATGTATATATGAAGAGCACCACGATACTTGAGAATCATATGTCGCTCTGAATCTTTGATACCCAGCTTGGTGCACAAGGTATGGAAGATATTTGTGAACTCTGGCACTGCTTGGTCTCTTTCTTGCTATAGTGTGGTTCATTTGGTATACAAGTCGTCATAACTTCCAACATGGTAGTATTGTTCCTTAATAACATCCCTGAAGGATTCCCAGGTGGTCGTGACTATAAATAACAAGGGTTCCTCTGTTTCCTTTTTCTCTCTGAAAGTTTCCCACCAATATTTGACATGGGGAACAACTTCGAGGAGAACAAAAGTAATCTTTTATCTATTCAAAAAATTATGGACAGAAAAATAACCTTCTAGTAGATTCAACCACTTGTCTACACCATCTGTGTCTATCGTACCTTCAAATAAAAGAATATCGAAGTTTATTTGTACCTTGAAGGGGGGGGCGCCTCCGCTCGAAGAAGATGTGTCACCTATTTGTAGCCATTGAAGGATTTGCGCAAAACCATCCATCATCTCCTTCCTATGTTGCATGAGGGATTCCTCAAGAAACATTTTGAAAGGATATCCTGTCATCTTTCTTTTCTCCTACCATGAGAGGTTGCTTGGGCATGCGAGATCTTTGGTCCTCAAGAGAAACAAGCTCGAGACCCAATTCTTTGTACTTTGACCTCGTTGGGGACATGCATTAAGACGACAAGGAGTAGACCTCTATGAAACCATTGATCCAGATTTTATGAGCAGAACAAAATAAGTACAAATTATTAACAGACGCTTAACACATTATAACATAGATACAATAAAACTGGTTTTCTATTCAATAAGGAAATAAGCTAAAACTGTAAAATGCAGTGGAAAACAAGCTTGCTAGAATGGTGGCGGCTTATCTCTAAGAAGAGACGTGACGTATTTGCTCGTTCACAAGAATATCATTACAATGAGGCTCTGAAGGCCTTTTCACAATAAACAAAAGTGTCAAAAACCCTAGACATCCAAAAACCTAACCCTAGGAGATGAAGTTCCAAAAGTCATGTGGGCCCCGTTTGGGTAAGTCAGTACATCAACTTCCCATGGTTGTAACTTTTGCATACAATCTTCGTTTTAGGTGCATGATATCCCGTTGGAAAGATCTATCCGAGGAATACAATTGTGGATGCAAATTTTATGATCGATAGATACCCAAAAAAATGTCATTTAGGGCCTCAAAACAACTTTGGAAGTTTAGGACCCAAAAAACTGCTAAAAATAGTAAATTACCAAAAATTCCAAAAAGTTGTTTTGAGTTAGCTGGAAAAGGTGGGTGGCCATCGATATCCACCTATATCACTCTTCTTTGATACTTTCTTCATAAATCTTCCTAGACACTGAAATAAAATGAGGTTAATTAACATTCTCACAAAAATTTGACTTGTAATGATAAAGTAATAAAGCAAACAAGATACTAAAAATAAACATGAATACTTATCTTTTGTTTTTGTGTGGGGAGGGTCCATAGAATCCACCATTTTCTATCTTTCTTCAGATCAACTATCTTCAACTTAAGGTACATATTTATCAATTTCTATTAAATCTTTCTTTGAGGGAGGAGATTCCTCTTCCTCTGCCACATGTGATTGATGCTTTCTTTTCCCTTTTCCTTGAGGACAATCACAAGAAAAGTGTCCTAACTTTTGACGGTTGTAGCATATGATATTTGAAACATATTTATTCTTATTTGGAAGTAAGACTTCTTTCTAACTCCTTTAGTATGAGTAGCTAGGGCTTGATCTTCATCTCTTGATAGCAAAGCTTCTTGGTTAGCTACTCTTGCTTCTTCTTGAACACATTCTTCCCAAAGACTGTCAAATTGTAGTTTGTTTTTTCTGGCACAAATAGTTTGGATGAATGCATCCCAAGGTCTTGTGAGACCATTAAGAGCCGTCATTATAAGTTCGTCTTCACTTATAGTATCTTCAATTGCTTCTAGTTGTTCTTTGAATTGTGATATTCTAGAGAAATATTCCTGAATTGTTTCTCCTTTCTGCATCCTTGTATTGTTGAGTTGAATTCTTAGATTCATCTTCCGATTGATGTTCCTTCTTTCATATAATCTGGTTAGGGCATCCAAAATTTCTTTTGGAGTCTTCTTTGAAGCCGCTTGAGGAATCAAGTGATCTTTTATAGAATCTGCAATGATTCTTTTGGCCCTAACTGTGTCCTTTTGGTGTTTTTTTTTTGTTTAGCTGCAGCATTGGCGGGTTCTGGTACATTTTATTTAATGAATCTTACTAGGTCATTCTCTTCAAGAATGAGTGCAATCCTATACTTCCAGGAACAAAATTTTTCTACACCTTCTAGCTTTTCAACAAGCTTAGTGCTTGTAGACATCTTTACCTGTGTTAATGTTTAAGCCATTATTATAGATGTTTGCAATTCATTAGATAACAATAGCATAATCCAAGATCACGAGAAATACACAATCACAAGAGACACAACATTTATCCTGGGGAAACCTCTAGGGGAATAAAACCCAACAAAACTTCCTTAATATAAATAGCCAATATAATGCCAAGAGATATTTTATGCTAATATAGAAATTCCTCTCCCAGATATGAACTTCTCTCTCTCTCCTTCTTCTCCGGTAGCAGATATGAACTTGTCTCTCAAACTGAGAAAGTGAGTTGTGTCTAAGTGAGGTGCTAGCCTCTTTTATTTCTACAAGTCTGGCACGTGTGAAGTGTCTCTTCACTGGCATAGCTGACTTCTCAAACTGGGTGGGTAAACCCACTTTTATTATATTTCTAGGTCTCTTTATTATCTGTTGGGGCCGACTTCTTATTATGCCTATTACAATTGTCTTTTGACCAATCCGCAAAAGGGGATTTGGTCCTATTAAAATAACCGACATGATCAATCCACAATGGGGATTGATCCTATGAATAATATATCAATAATAATAAGAATACTCTTTGCAGTTACATTAT
>SNQJ01S0104466.1:12711-33259 GCA_010110895.2 Picea sitchensis
TGCAAACGAGTTTACTTAAAAATACATTAATTTATTTTCTAGTGCAACTTTAGGGGGAGTTCACTCTCGCCCTTTCGTCATCTATCCATATCCATTGGTAATCCGCCACATGTTTTTATCTACCACATGTTTTCCCGCTTCACCGCTTCAGTGCGTGTTGTTGCCTTCACCGATACGCTACAACCTTGTTCCTGTGGGTGGCGTTGTAAGGCTGTACAAAGATGGATCCATCGAGTGCTGCAGTGGCGTTCCAGTCCCTCGCTCTCATGGTGCCTTGGCCAATGGTGTCACTTCCATGGACATAACACTCGACGACACCACCGGCGTATGGGCACGTATTTTCCTTCCCGATTGCACCATCAAGGACGATTATTCGGTCAGATTGTCAGTTGTTATTCACATTCCTAGAGGCAGGTTTTGCATCGGGAGCCCTTCGGACCCAGAGAAGAATTCCCTCTACCGTCAAAGGGCCGTGGACATGAGGTCGATATGGGTTTCAATCGCCTACAGGCGGGCCTTGGAGCATCACCTGCCTGCAGGTCATTTTTTTTTTTCTGTTTTTTCCTTGGGGGTACTGGATTCAATCGCGTGCGTTCCGTGTTGTAATTCACTACAAGTTATCAGTTTTCCTGGGTGCTCTTGAGTCCGATTTTCTTTTTATTTGTCTCAGATTTGGTTCAGTCTGCCTGTGTGGGAGCTTGATAAATTTTTGGAGAAGGGAAGATGTCGTGGCAGACTTACGTCGATGACCATCTCATGTGCGAGATCGGGCGGGGAAATCGGCTGCCATTATTGGCCAGGATGGCAGCGTTTGGTCTCAGAGTGATAGCTTCCCAGCAGTAACCCTTATTTGCTCTTTAGGGCTTTGATTTTTTCTCAGTTCATATTTCAGATAGAAATTTAATTCTTGGGTTTAGATCTTTGTCTCTGGATGCGATCTGGGTCGGCTTCAATTTTGAATTTAAGTGTCTTTTCTGGATGATCTTAAATATCCCTAATATAATATATTTTACCCTCTTCCTCCTATACTGTATGTCATCCATATAGACAGACATACATATCTGTACTTTTGGGTCTCTATGTGGATGTATTGCATTGGATTTACAAACAGATATACTGCCCAATTGTATCTGTCTGTTTGTTTCTACCCGTAAGTGTTTTTTATTGTTATTCGATACACGGAAGCAAAGGGCATATCTGTACCGATAAGTATGAATCTTTGTGTATATGCTTTCAGGGTACATGCACGTTCTTTTGATGATATTAATTGCTTCTAATTTAGCAGATTTTATCCCCTTTTTCTTATTCGTTATGTGAGCCCATGCACTGCATATCTATGATCTATGTCGTTACCCAAATCTCCATCTCACTGTTTTGCACAAGGAAGGAGATAGTAATCTCTGTGCCCAAATATGTATCTGGGTGTATATGCATTCATAAGGTATGTATTTTCGGCTATCTTTGTTTATGTTGGTGTATGAATCCATTTATTCATATCTAAAGAGAGGGAGAGAGGAGGGCACATATGACAAGTGCACTCCTCGATTATTTGAATGTATCCTTGTATGTATTGGCGTTGAATTTCCTTTTTCTAATACCCCTCTCATCTGCTTCTGGATTTGTGTGTGTTCGTGCATATATCATGTATATTTGAAGGTATGTTCATATGCTTGCATGCATTATTACATGAGGGTATGTCCATAGGTTTGTGTGCATTATTGTTAACATACAAAGGCAGACATTTCCAAACAAAAGTGAGACATCCACTTATCCACTTGAATGCGTGTGCATACGTATGTATACATATAGTATGCATGCTTATACAAATATAAAGGAACATATTTCTCCACAAAACATCTAGATGTCCCCTTATGTATGTGTAGGTATCGTTCTTTTTTATACAATCGTCTCCCTGCTTGTGGATTGAATTCGACTTCGGATACCATTTCATCTGATTTTTTCTCCAATCCTAACATATTATTTACAGGTTGTATGTTTTTGGAAGTTGTTATTTTTTGGTCACCTGAGGATGATCTACCGAATCATTGGATTAAGCTTAGTGGTAACTCACATCTGCAGATCAAGCCTGAGGAAGTGACGACCATAGTGAATGATTTTGCTAATCCTGGATCCCTTGCACCAACTGGGCTGTTCATTGGAGGAACAAAGTATACGGTCATCCAAGGCGAACCTGGAGCTGTCATCAGAGGAAAGAAAGTAATAAAATGTTTATTCATTTTTTTCTTTTTTATTATTATTGTCAAGATTTTCATGTTATTATAGAGGTGTAATTGAGAAGTCTTTCTATGAATTAAATGTCTGGACATTGCATATGATTAGTGAGAAAGTAAAAAAATGGTTATTCAGTTTTTTTCCTTTTTTAATCTGTAGTTGAGAAGTCTTTCTATGAGAAATAGCTTCTTGGACATTGCACATGATTAGTGTATGTCAGATGAAAAGTGTTCAACCTGTATTTATATATGTTTTATACAAGAAGTGTGTAGCAATGGATCCATTATGAGTTTACATTATTGTGCAATAAGAAAATGGGTGCATACAATCCCTCGGTAGATTGCATTGGAATAGTGCAAACGGATTTACTTGAAAATACATTAATTTATTTTCCAGTGCACTGGTTCTAGAAATGTTGTTGTATGCTTATTTCTTTTGATTGTATTGTAACACTGTAAATAGTTTCTGGGAATACCCTTTTTGTTTTTATGAATGCATTTAGATTACATTGCTTCACAAATTAGAATTCCTCAAATTGTACATGTTAATGGGCCATGCTAAAAATATTTTTTTTCCTTCTTTGGAATACAATTCGTCCTACCCTCAAGCTTGTGAACAAGAATGAGATTGTAGGTACCTTGCCAACCCCATCAACAATTAACTCACAAAAAGTGAACATGTCAGAAGTGGGATTTGAACCCTAGTGAAGAGGATAGCATCGCTTCTCAACCACCTAAGCTAGATCCAATTGATAGCATGTTGAAATTAGAGACTAACCCTCTCTACATAAGCAAAGATTGCCAACGTTTCTTCCTTAGCCCCAATCCCAAGAGAGGCTATATACTTATGAAAAATGCCAATTCTTGTTCAAACCTAATTTACCAATTCTGCTTTGAACAATTGTAATCTCATTAGCAACGACATATTCAAAGGCAACCCTTTTCTATAACCACCAGAGCACCATCCAGTAGACCCGACTAGTTTACAACTTGCTTTCGAACAGGCGAGGATGCTAGCTTTGATGTCGATGGTCTTGCTCCCATTTATGCTTGTGCCTATGCCATGTCCTTTGATGGATCTCCTCAGTTTCCATCAACACACAATGGGCCTTCTAACTTCGAGATGATACACAATGTCTTCCCTCTGGTGTAGTGATATCTGTGAACCCTACCGGTGAACGCTGTGAAATGATGGCGAATTCTTCAGCCCTGATGTGCCCGTAGAAAACAAATTTATTCAGAAGCAGCGTAGTTCCGACTGCAACTAAATTTTACGCTTCCTTCACCCCATTTCATGAGGTTTTTCACATTAACCTTGATATCCCGTTTTTATGTTAGATTCGATGAAATTATAATGTTTCATACTTCTTGATTGTTAAGCTTAAAGATTTATATCTGGGAGAGATTTTAGTGCATATGTATGGAAGTTCTCTACTGATCTTGTCTTAGATTTCTGTTATCTGTTTGCCTTTAAAGTTAAAGCTCTAAAATAGCGAGACAAACTTGAAGACTGAATAAGGTTTGGGGTAGATTTTAGTATATTGGCAAGTATCATATTTTTATTTATGTTCGCCTTTAAAAATTAAGGCTCCTACGAGCTAGATAAATTGGATTGTGCTTTGAATACTTAAAATAAAATTTTGGGGAAATTTTGGTGTATATCCATCTTATGCCGCCCTTATCCCGGATTTCGGTTTTCTGTTTTCCTTTAAAGCATAAAGTTCGAAGCCAACGACATAAATGGACTTGTGCTCCGAATAATTCAAATGAAAATTCAAAAAGATTTTGGTGTATATCCAACTTTTGTCCTGGCTCTTGTCTCGGATTTCGGTTTGTTTGTAAAGCCTAAAATTCGAAATGAAACGAGTGAGACATGGTCGCTTTTGCTCGAGGGCTTCACACAAAAACGAGGAAAGCTATTCAGGATTTGAAGTTGTTGTTGGTGTTTTCATTGTTGCAAATTTGGATATAGTATTGAAATTGACAATTTAAATGCTTTGAAGCTTAAAGAATGAGGCTCCGAAATTTTCCAGTTTCTGTCTCTTTATATTTATATTAACAGTATTTCAAATTTTAGATGTTGATTTCCTGAATCTATTGGTTAATTACTATGTTCTTCTTTGAAAAGAAAAATGAAAAATAAAATCACTTACCCCATAAAAATTCGAAAATAAGAAAAACTGGATTGGGAGGAGGATTAGGAAGAAAGAAGATTCTTGGGAATTTAGTGGAGCGTAAGAGGATTAGGAAGATCAGAAGATTCTTTGGAATTTAGTGGATCCTTAAAATGAAATCACTTACTCTATAAATATTAGAAAAAAAGAATTGAATTGGAGGAGGATCAGGAAGAATATAAGATTCTTTGGAATTTACTGGAGCGTGCGAAAAATTGCTTTGTATCTTGTTAGTTTTATTTTAAAACTAGGCACCTTTTGTTTCCATTATGGTCTTGGATTTCTACGAGCATTGGATTGAAGGGATATATGGCTAGATAGTGAGATGGATTTTCAGAGGGTTTAGGATGCTATAAAGGTAAACAAATGCCATGGTTTTCTTTGTTTATTTAAAGTTCAATTTTACTGGTTTTCAAGTACATATAATTGTTTTCTAATCGATAGTCCATTCTTGTTCAAGATTTGGGAAAACACTCAAAAACGGTTGTTGTAATACGCTGTAAGTTCCACAATTTTTTTATTTAACTTCAAATCCATTTTTATTCTTGTTTCTTAAAATAAAGTTTACATGTCATGCCAATATTAAAACACTTTACACTGTGATAGAGCAACTTGTCCAAATTTTAAATCATTTTCAAAATAAACTTAGAGACAAATTTCTACATTGCGGCATTTTCATGTCATTCCAATATTAGAACACTTTACACTGTGATAAAACAACTTGTCCAAATTCTAAATCCTTTTCTGGTTCTCGAAAATAAACTTAGATACAGATTTCTATATTCTTCGGTCTTTTCATGTGATATTTTGAACACTCTAGAGTGTAATAGAAGAACTTGTCCCAAGTTTCCATTGTGGTGGAAAAACTTGTTCACATTTTAAATTCCTTCCGTGGAATACGATAAAATCAAACCATGTAAACAAATAAAATTGGTTTCTACTTTACGCTTTATTGAAACGATGGTCCACAAATATTTGGGGTCACAATCTATCGGTCCACAGTAAACCTACACTATTCCAATCTGATTGGTGTTTTATATCTTATTACTTTTCCTTTCGTCAATGGTCTCCAACTTTGGCTTCCAGGATTTGCTTGCGTTCAATCTCAGCTGCGTAAGAAATGTCGACAACTCTCGATCATTTCCCATATTCATCTTCGACACCGCAAGCTACTCCTCTTGCACCCCACTAATTGGGTTTCCCTCCTCCAATAAGAATACATCCTTTTTCACTTTTGGCAAGACAGGATCCATGAGGTTCATGGCAGAATTGGACTTGAATGCTAGGGAGGCCATGTATGTTCCAGATAGCACCGACTGTATCTTGGGCATGGGAATAAGAAAATAGAGATGTCCCAAATTGAGTTCTTCGTGCTTGCATTGCCAAGTTGATACTATGAATCTTTCTGATAGAACTAATGGCGTTAATCCCTTCTAAATTTTTATGTTATCTTAACGGAAGGGCCAAGAAAAATCCATTCTAAATTTTTTTGTTATCTTTAACTAAGGGGCTAAGAAAAATTATTATGTTATTCCAACCAAGGACTTTCAACCGCCTAGTCAGTAGTGGGAAAATGGCCGGCTTGCATACAACTCTTTTCCTTGAAATCTCCCCCACGCCTCTGGATTTCTATCTATTTCTCCTCTAAATTTGTTCCCCACTGACTCTCGATTTCTACCCCACCGCTTTCATTCAATGCCAAATCTCATCCTCCCACAGAGACACGTAGAAAACATCCGTAGTCTCAATATAACCATGCACGACATCCAGATACACAATATCGGGAGTTGAATTTGCATAGATATCGTTCTACAAGATTCGAAGTTCATCCAGAGTAAAATGGTCTAGGAAGAAACCAAGCTCTCCCCAAACATCATCATAATACAAGAAGTCTTCTATATCAATCGTGACGTGGTCGCTTCAAAATCCCTGTGTGCTGCTAATTCGCCTTGCTTATTTGAACCCATCCGTTCACTGCTACTATTTTCATCGGTGGACTCGATATTATTATCGGTTTGCGTCTTCAACCCAATTTCATATTCTAAATAATTTATAACGATGTTGAGCCTCATCTCGCCCTCAACATCATTCGTAACATTATGAGTATCTTCTGGATTACTGTTGTTGTTATTCGCACTATCGATCTCGTTGAGCAAGCCCATGAGATTACAATGATAGCCCAATGTTCCGCCATTAGTTCGCTTCACGTTCTAGGGAAGCTAGCCTCGTATTCAAATATTCATCTCTCCCTCCCTTATTCTGAGAAAGTTGAGAGAATGCGGCCATCTCTGTGAATAAAACGTATCACCTGCAACAATTGATAGTTAATGCAAAGAAAGGGGTTATTAATATTTCAACGACGCAACACTCATGGTCACCCCACAACTTTTTTACAATATATAGGTCACTGGCAGTGGATCCAAAAGAAATCTCGCATGATGTGCAAACCAAAGAAACAAGATCCAACGTGTTGGTTTTAAAAGTCTTTTTCTTTTGTACACTTCGGTGGAACGGTAATCACAAGACACATGGAAACCCATGTTTGCAAAAGGATGATCACAAGGACCATTTCTCAACTCTAGCTAACACGTTTCGTACATGTCATGTGCCACAACACCCACTGCCATAGACACACTTAACCACACCCCTGCTTACACACTTCCTGCTTTTTCATCGGCTACCCGAAAAATACGACCATATAGCTATGGAATGTTTCTGGATGGAGCAGTGAGCAGGGTCTTCAAACCCTTAAATACAAGAGCTTAATTGAAGTACGCAGTGGAGGAACCCTATGAATGCATGATCTCCTCTGAGATTTAGGAAGGGAAATAACAACTACTGATCAAAATGTTCCCCTTTGTCTTTGGAATCTCCAGGATTTAAATCCTTCGGTATAATTCTTGCATCTAAAGCTAAGTTTCTTGCAAAAGGAAGATTCGACACCTCACCCTTATAAAGTTTTCAGGCATATATTTATTTAGCAACAGTTTCAACCTAAAATTAGTCAATACTTTAATTGTCAGCAATAGTTTCTTTCTACCAAACCACGGAGAATTTCAGGTGGAGAAGGTCCAAAACATAGGTCTACACTTGATATCATGTTGACCTTGTTTTTAATAAAAACATTGAGTACTTGTTCAATAACGTAGAGAAGTCTGTGTGGTGTTTCTTAAAGATATGAGACCTTCTGAGGCCTATGTGGTTGTTACTTTCTTTATGTCTTTAATGAATAATGTGGTTGTTTTCAATGGGACCAGATAGATGGATTTGTTGGTGACTATGATTAGATTTTTTTTATTCCTTTGTCTTTATTGTATAATACCTCTTAGTTATCAACTTAGGGGTAATTCTCCCACTGGGGTCACATGTCCTACAGTGTTCACTTGCACAGGACCAGAAAAACCTTATCAACTCTCAGTTTACATCCAGGCTGCAACATCTATGTCATTGTAGTCAGTATTATACAGTTTGTCACGAAAAAGAAGAGTAGGCAATAGTTAGGCCACATAAAAAAAATTACTTTGTTGTTGATATGGGTGGTGGTCACATGCTTAGCAAGAGAAAACTTGTATTTTATGTTTATTCTGGCTGACTCCAAACCTGGTGATCTTATGCTGGTTAAGATCCAAAAATTGTACTGTTCATCTTATCCAACATATGTATTTTCTCCCGAAGATATGGAGGCCCTGACATCCGTTCAATGTATTGAATCTGAAAAAGGCACAACCCATATATATTTGTATGGAAGATGAATTTTACCAAATAAATTGGCTGATGTCGGCCATGAATGGATCTCAATAGATGTGGATATGTTAAAATAGTCCCCATCTATTTATTTGTCCCTACACTATAAGATTGCAAACCATTCCATAAGCCCATGCCCCAATATAGAGGGCAAATTGAATATCTTCATGAATGAATGAAATGTTGATTTGCAAGATCAAATTAGTAATCCCATTTGTCCATTTTTACAAAACACAAGTATGAGAATGAAAATGTTCATTTTTACAAAACACAAGTATGAGAATAAAAACGTTGTTCAATCATTTCCCAAGTCCCAAAAGAATATATTCTTCATCTTCTATATTGGGAAATATAATCTATGGTCCAAGGGCTAAACGAAACATCCAAAATTCCTTTGTGGTGTCTTTCTTTTCTGTGTAGAACGATGAAACATTCCCCCTCAAACATCAAAGCATATTAGTGAGTGCCCCAATGTCTCTAATGTTGTCAATTTAAAGGTCACCCTTTCCAATGAAGGCATACACTCCTTTTGAGAAAATGGTACCATATTTTTCAAGTGGGGTACTCCCACTTAATTACTTTGGGAGACTATGTAGAATGTACAACCACATGCCTCTATGATGTCATTTTTATATTTCAAACCAAAAACAAATCTCTTTGAATCCCTTTCTACTAAATCTTGGTTCAATAAGTTTACATTTAAAAAAAAATATTAATAAATAAAATCTCTCGTGAATAGGTGTTAAAATCTTGGGTCCATAAGTTTATATAACTCAATTTTTTCTTTAAATAAATGTATCCATAACCACTTTGCTATGCAGTGTTGAATATTAATATTATTTGAAATTGCGTAAACAATTCAAATCCAAAAAAATATGCATAATACTATAGAAAATTTAATGCTATATAAACTTGCTCTTGCCAAGCCTAAGTTGTCGGAAGCAAGTTTGAATTGCTAGCAGATCTATTTAACTCATTTTTATGAAAAACAATGTTTAACTTGGAAGTACTCGATAACTTGGCCAAGTTTTGTACAAGACTAAAAACCTTTGTTTTCTTCCTAAGAGAAAGACATCATTTTCCCCTAGATATAACAATACTATAATTCATGTGAGAATTTAAATTAACGACAAAGTAGACAACTCTCAATGTTTACAAGTTTACAATTTTAACAATAATGTAACAATAATGTAACCATATTTAGTTTTTGAACTCATTACATATTTAAAATATAATGTGAGGAATATATAGGTCTTTCCTGTTTTGACAAGATATATATAATTTATCTTACAAATAATTAATGTAAAATTAGTTCTAGCTTACATCAATGACATGGTTTTGTATTTACTAGGATAATAAAAGTTGATATTTATTTTATTGCATTTTCATATCAAATTATAATTAGATGTATCTAAATATTTTGTGATTACATCCTTCATTTCTCTATATTATATTTGTTTCATTGTTTGTTCTCTCACACAATATTGTGATGGTCATAAAAACAATATTATATGTGTTACCATCTAACCAAGTCCTTGTTCACTATGTTTTATTTTGGGGTTTAAAAGTTTTCTCTCTGCGTAAACTATGTAGCATGTTCTTTTTATAGGTATGTGATAAGATATGGTCTAGTGTTTGTTAAGGTTTTTGTGCCAATAGGATTTGGCACAGAGTAAATGGACGTTGTTATAATATTCTAAGAAGAGCGGGTGTACATGTGACTGTGGCCTCCGTGGCACGAAATCTGCAGATACATTGTTTTAATATCGCATTATTCACTAGCAATAATGGAGAAATTAGAATAAATTGCAAAGTATTAACTCTATCTCATGTCTCTTTGTAGGTCGCCACTAAATAATTTCAGTCATTTCCACTGCTTCCTCCAATGCAAAGATCAATATCTTCGACTGAACTCACGGGTTTTTCGCTTATTTTTTTTAATGCTGGGTCTTGATCTTCTTATAGGTCGTGCAACTTCAGAGGCAGATATCTCTATATGCTTATTTATCATACTTACTCCATGCTCTCTTCTTCTGTTCGTGCCCCAACGTTGAAAGGTAGCATGGGCATCTKACAAGCGAGTTCATCGCTGAAAATTTTGAAGCTTTTGTACAATCTAATCTTTATAAGCCATACAACATAGGTATTTTAAATATAATCTCTCATAACCATACAAACCCTGATTTTGACCAGTGAAAAAATAGGGTAACCACAACGAAAAAACTTATCATATCATATGTTGGTTGCTGCATGTTAGTGGTCGCCGACATTTGTTGTGTGTATTGATTACTTGTGAATGCAATGCAATTTATAGGCATATATCTTTCACCGACCCCAACATCCTCCATGCAACTCTATTGTGTTGATTGACCACTTGTGAATGAACTTCAATTTATAGGCATATATCTTTCAGTGACCCCAACACCCTCCATGCAACTCCTAGGTTGATTGTTCCAACAACTATAACAACTTAGTACTTATAGTAAGTTATCCAAACAAATCTCCAAATCTCATAAATGTTTAAACAATATAACAACTTGAACCTACTTCAACATTTCCTTTACCACGTTTCAAGGTTATGCTAGTTTAAATTGAAACTATATTTTTTGGTTAATAGTTCAATACCTAAATATATTTAACAATAAAACTTACCTCCTTACAATTCATTAACAAATTATTTTAAATTATTATTTTTAAATAAAAATATACCCACTCTATTTAGAAACACTAATTAACAACTAAATCAGAATAAGTTTTACCACTTCTAAATGCTATTTATATAAAAAAATACCTAAATATATTTAACAATAAAACTTACCTCCTTACAATTCATTAACAAATTATTTTAAATTATTATTTTTAAATAAAAATATACCCACTCTATTTAGAAACACTAATTAACAACTAAATCAGAATAAGTTTTACCACTTCTAAATGCTATTTATATAAAAAAATTAAATAAAGTCAAATAATGGTGACATTGTTACATATATACACCTCTATCAACTTACCAACAAACCATTTCTCTCATTCATAAAGAAAATTAAAACTTAACGCCACGTGTCACCAAGAGGGCGCCCTTTTACGTTCCCGGCATTTTCCCGTTACAAATTGCATATCTTCTCAAACAAAACTGTGTTTTTCTGCACAGCTCTTTCTCTCCAAATGCATTCTGGTAGTAAGTACATCGAGGTTCAGATATCGATTCCCACAGAGTACTGCAGCAACAACAATGGAGCCGATGACGGAATATGAGCGCAAGAGGCTCGAAAATGTCCAGCGTAACCGGCAGATGTTAGCGGCTCTTCGCGTGCACGACACAGCTGAGCACCTTCGTTCCGCCTCTAAAAAACCCAAGTAAGTCCCATTCCCCATCCCCCAAATGCCTCCTAAGATTGTGCAGCCAAAATAATTGAACAATTGTTGCTGTTTTCCAGGTCGGAGCCTAAGGGTAAGCCCCCCAAGCGTGAAAGAGAAGCGGAACACTCTGTACTTCGAAGGTCCCTGCGGACCAGAGGAGTCTCCCGTCAAAGTATCGGGGATTTGGGCAGTGATAGCCCACCTGCTAAACCTCGCAAAGGTTTGATTGCGCTCACTCCTGGTCTTCCGAAACCTCCCAGATCCTCGAAGAAAGGGCCTCTAAGTTTGGCGAAAACTTATATGCCCTACGGGGAGGAGGACGCTTATGATCATTATTTTAATCGGCTCAAAGAGCTCAGGGACCATGCGCCTTTGACGGATTTGAAATGCCCCAAGCCAGGCTGGGTATCGGAAGGCGGAGGTCATGTTGGGCCAAAATTTAGCCCGGAAGACCTAAAGTTAGAGGCTAAAGATATAGCTAGGGTTATTCCAACTAGAACATGCAGTGTCCATATCTTGCCTTGCAGGGAGAGGGTTATAGTTGCGAGTGGAGACAGGGCAGGCTATTTGAGCCTGTGGGATGCTGATTGTGAGGAAGGAAATGGATTTCACATGTATATGCCCCATTCCGCCCCGGTGTCAGGAATTGCAACCGCACCCTTTTCTGTGGAGAAGGTTCAGTTGTTATCATGGAGTGCTATTTTATTTTTATTTTAAGTCTCTAGTTGTTCTTTATTTGTTTCTTATAAAAAATTATATCAAAAATTTGCATTCAGGGATCGATCACAAGAGCAAGAACATGATTCATTTTTTTGAAATTATAATTTAAGAAGTGCATTTTGAATACGGCTCAAGGACAGATCTCAAGACCAGAATGGAAATCTGGTGAACAGCTCAACATTCTGTTGACCTTATAAGTGAACCAATCAATGGCTCGTTACCTAGTATTAGCTAGTATTCATCTTTTAGATGTGCCACGGTCATCATCTGGTGTTGTCGTTTAATAAAATTGGTTCCTACGGGCTGCAAGATGTTGCTTAATACTTTTCTTTTAAGGCAGAATCATAGTTGCCAATGGCCATATGTCTGTATTGATATGTATGCATATAAAACAATTCTTATGATATAGAAAAAAATGATTAGAAAAAGCCAAATATTGTTGAAATATCAAAATACAATAGTATACCTCCGAAATATGGTCAAATATGCCCAATTAATGGCAGAGATATGCTTGCAATACATCGAAAGTAAGTTCAACCTATAACTGAAGTACGCCCAAAGTAATAGCCGAGATACTACTGAAATGCGCCTAAATTAATGGCAGAGATACGGCTTCAATAAACCCAAACGTAATTGTCAAGATTCGGTTCTCATACGTTGACCTTTTTTCTGGTATATATTGCTGAATATGGCTCTATCTGTATACATAGGCTGTATATCTGCTGCACATCTATGTTAAGAAGGCTGTATATCTGTGTTAAGAAGGCTGTATATGGTAACTATGGGCAGAATCACACACACACCAAAAGACTGCTGTACATCTGTATATATGATAACTACGGGCAGAATCACACAACAAAATACAATTCAATAGACTTGGAAAGATGTTGGATAAACCATTTTTATGATGTCGATTGACATGAGTATTCTTCCCTCTTTACCTGCTCTATTAATATTTAGTTTGTTTTCTTATTATTGTTTTCATAACGGGTCAGTAAATTGAATTCCTGGCGCATCATTAAAAATGGTTTGAACACTGCAGAATATATAGATGGTTAAGCTCATTCTCAACAGTAACTCTCGCTACAACTAGTTTTGTATTGTTCCAGCCCCACATTCAAACTTTTACTATGCTGCCACCATGTTCAACTTTCCAGTACCCACTGTCATCTCTATTGATGATAATGTGACTTATTATAGTTTGTTAATGCTTAGAGTCACTGATATACGTTACATATTATAAAGTTTGACCTTTAATTGCAGGTTCTCATGTTTAGCACTGAGATACCATACTCTTGCTTACAATTTGCCACATTGTTATGTCCTAGGGTCCATTATCCTTTAGTGTAGTGGTAACTAAGCCTGTTTGATACCCTTCCACTGATAAGTGGCCATGCAAGTAAAGTGAAACAACTTGCAATACTTTGAGTATTCAAATGTCCGGTGTTCTACATAAAAAATAACATCGGAGAAATCTGTCTGAAATCATTTGTCTTTACAATATTACTTTGAAGGAGTATTTAAAAAGTTTTCTTTGGGAAACTATCTGGATTCTGAACTGTTATTGTGTTACTTAGTCAGATGCTGAATTTAAGCAAGTGACAAATGCCAATGTTTTTGTATGTGCAGGTTCTTTCTTGTAGCTGTGATGGGTTTATTCGTTGTATGGATATTGAGAAAGAAGTATTTGATATGCTATACACGAACGACAGAAATATAATGCTTTCAGCCATCTGTTGTGCACCACATGGTTATCAATCTGTTTATTTTGCTGAGGCATTCGGTGAAATGAAGATGCTTGATTTGAGGGTTGGTGGTGTTTCGAACTCATATGATTTGCATGAAAAGAGGATAAACACTATCGATTTTCATCCTCATAATCCACATTTAGTGTCTACAAGCTCAGCTGATTGTACGGCAAGCATATGGGATGTGAGAAATATGGGAAAGAGGCAAACTAAAAGCATTGCTACTGTGCGACATGATAGTGCAGTGCTTTCTTCTTACTTCTCTCCTAGTGGAAACTACCTTGCAACCGCAAGGTATGTAGTTGGCTGTCTTTTAGCTATTGGTGTGTTAGAGAAAAAATGATACCTTCTTCTTTCTTTCTTAATTAATATTCTTTTTTTAATTTGATTTTTTTCCCGCAGTCGTTTTAGGCTATTTGATTATATAAGATAAACAGTATGTTTAAATTCAAAACCATATCATCCACTACATAAAATCACCATTTATATGAATTTAGTAAATACTAACTTCTAATACAAGCTTGTGGCATGTAATTATGTTAGAAACTCTGTTGATGTTCAACACTGGCTAACATTGGATTCAATCTATTGAACCCTTATATCTGAGGCTCGTCGTCCTGAGGATAAGCCTTAGGTAGAAGGGTTAGAAACGTTGACTAAGACATGGACCAGATTGCAGGTAATCTGGAAAGCATAAATGTTAGTGAAACCTTCATTTTTATTATTGGAATCCTTTTGATGTGATTTTGAATCATGTGGCAATGGGAATAATGGTTTTCTTTTTCCATTTTTTTTCAATTTTTTCCATGTAAGTGAGGTTGAAAGCCATCCTCTGTTTTTTTAATTACAGAGTGTATAGGATTACTAATTTAATATGATTTATCTTTTCGTAAATTGGTGAGATAGTATATTGCACCAAACAATACCATGTTAGGTTTATATGCTATTTATTTGTTAATTATAACCTATCTGTGTTGTTCCTTCGAGTTATTAATTTCTTATTTGATAAATACATTTATTTTTCATTTGCATCCGCTTTAAACTATAATGTATGATGAAGAATGCATTCATTTTTGGGCCCAACTCTTATTTCGGACCTTGTCTAGTTGAAACGATGTTGGGTTCATGTGCAACAGCTTTGATGACAATGTGGGATTATTGAATGGACTCGACTCATGGAGCACAACTTTGATATACCATTACAACCCAAAACGAACAGCGGTATCTTCTTTCAGGCAGGGTTCCCATCCTTTACCATTACCATATCTTATTTACATTGTCTAAAAGTTTTATTTTCTTTATTGGTGGGTACAAGTAGATATTTTTTCGAGGAAAACTTTTTGCACTTTTCTTGTCTTTTGGACTGGCTCATTCTAGGTTGAGACATTTCTTTAGTTTGTAATCTTACAAAAATAAATCATTTTAGCATTCACTAATTATATTTATGCAAGTACTTATATCGTTGTGTATGCTTTTGTTGATATTTCTTTAGTTTGCAATCTTTTATTAGGCATGTTAGCTTTCACTTAATATATGCTATCTAACCATTTATTTCTCTGTGCATGTATGTATATGCTTTTGTTTTGTGAATTGAGACCTGATCCACCTATCTACCAATTTGTTTATCTATCTGACTAGCCACACGTATATTTATTTATAAGTTGCTCTATTTTATATGTTAATGTGTTTTTATGAGTTCGACATTTCTAGTATATCGTTTAGTGACCTACAAGGCATTAATTTGGAGTGAATTTAAAAAATGTCATGTTTGATACTTATCCCTAGTTAGCATGACGAGCCTTACCGCATGATATATGTATAAAGAGTTTAGTTTCAGCATTACAGTATAGAGGAAGAGTTGTATATATGTAAAGACTACAATGGCATAAATTGACGGCATTCTGTTGCACAGCTTGCAGATATATTAGTGTTTTTTGTTTGAACGTCCATTTTAAAATGCATTACAAAGCACAATGTTGATAAGCCGGCCCTCGTCAATACATCTATGATTATATTCTTTTTTTATTTGCCGTTCTATATTCATTGTGCTAACTTATGAGCTCATGCTTGCTCAAATCCATAATTGATTTGATCAATAAATTCTTGATTTCGCTGTTCGAGGCTTTAGGACCTTTCCAAGAGATTATGAGCTCATGCTTGCTCAAATCCTTAATTGATTTGATCAATAAATTCTTGATTTCACTGTTCGAGGCTTTAGGACCTTTCCAAAAGCAATTTAAAAAAATGAAAAATCACAATTAAAATGCATTGAAATTTCTTAATGATAACAATGTGAATCTAGTAGAAGAAATTGCGGTTCCATGTTTTAGACCAGATGGCTCCAACAAATGCTTAGCCAAACAATGCACAATATATGAAACAAGGGTTGACCGTTGATGTGCTATATTGGTTCAATATTATTGAAAGCATTACCTTTTTGGGTTTACTCTATTAGGTTTAATGCATTGGAATTTCTTAATTATAACAATTTGAATCTAGTAGAAGAAATTGCGGTTCCAAGTTAAGACCAGATGGTTCCAACAAGTGCTTAGCCAAACAATGTACAATATATGAAAGAAGTGCTTAGCCCGACAAAGCACAATATATGAAACACAGGTTGGTATGATATATTGGTTCAATATTTTTGGGATTATCCCTATTAGGTTTTTGTTTTTGATTATTTTTCATTTCTGTTCTTTGAAATTACTATAAGAAGAAATTGCGGTTCCAAGTTAAGACCAGATGGCTCCAACAAGTGCTTAGCCAAACAATGCACAATAGATGAAACAAGGGCTTAGCCAAACAATGTACAATATATGAAACAAGGGCTTAGCCAAACAATGCACAATATATGAAACACGGGTTGATGTGATATATTGGTTCAATATTATTGAAAGCATTACCTTTTTGTGTTTATCCCTATTAGGCTTTTGTTTTTTATTATTTTTCATTTCTGTTCTTTGAAATTACTATAGGTACTCCATTGTTATTATAATATTATTACTTGGGACTTTAGAGTTCCACTGACCTACTTTGATCACTTGTGGACCTTAATATAATTTCATTTCATTTTTTTTTGCAGACAATAATCTGACCCATCCTCTCACAATTAAGTAAATAATGAAGGTACTGGTGTTTAAGCTATAATTTCATTTCATTTCATTTTTTTCAGAAAACAATCTGACCCCATCCTCTCACAATTAAGTGAATAATGGAGGTGCTGGTGCTAAGCTAGCTTAAGGGAATTCTTCCCCTTTGTAATTTCTGGATTAATCTGCTGACAAGACTCTTTAGAAGAAGCATTTTAAACCAAAGAATTCTTCTAAAGTCTTCAATTTATGACAACTGTTAGTCAGGTCTTATCCAAAAGTATTTTTGTTAAGATTGTTTAAATAGTAAGGTGGCTTGTAAGGACCCCAAAGGACTGGATGAAATTTGACATCTGTGAACTTAGCACAAAAACATATACCAATCAAACTAACCCTTGGTACTAGCATCTCATTTCATTTCGCTAACCTTTTTTTATTAATTGTTCGAAATTCCAGCTATCATCTTCATCTTTCACTGGTCAGCAACGTCTTTCTTATACATGAGTTACACGGTCTCTAATATGCTGACAAGTAGATTATTTATGGAACCTGCTAAACCCTTGAATTCCACAACTCACGTCGGTTATTAGTTAAGTCTAATAGGAGACATGCTGATCTATTAACCGATTTCTTAATCTTTCAGTGACGTGCAAGTTCTTTTTCATTCCCAAGTCAGTCTTTAATTTGCTGACAAGTAGATTTTCTTCAATTTATGGCAATTGTTAGTCAGGTCTAATTCAAATTACATTGTTTTAAGTTTCTTTGTATAGTAGTAAGAACACACCGTTTGCCTTATGCTAAATATGTGTCCTTGACAGTGGATTTCTGTGAAGAAGTCACCATTATCACTTTTGGCCATTTGGGCTAAAATTTAAGGATCCGAAATGTAGAATAAGATGTAATATATAACAAAATCTTGTTCAGAACAGTCAAGGACTGCCCCACGTACAATATAAAAGTAAAAAAAAAACTTTGTTATATTGCAATTTTATCTGAAGATGGAGACATGCAGAGTGCATATTTTATTGTATCCAGTTTTCTAGAAGCCAACAAGTGCTTCATGTGCATTTCAAAACTGTTCCTGCCGAAGTTGCAACTTCTGCATGTTCATTACGCAGGGATGTGCGAAAGTATGTTCAAGCCATTTATTGTACTAACAGATTTACGAAGCTGATATATAATGTGATGTTAACTTTTGTTTTGTTAATCGATCTAACATGTAGAAAAACTTTTCGTGTTATCTCTCAAATGGGGTGATGTTTTGAACTTCACTGGTTTCTTTCGCAGAGCAATATGGGGATGGGATGATCAATACCTTTTCATAGGTAACAAGGAAAAGGCTCTTGATGCAATCTGTACATCGACAAAGATTACAACTACTTTACGCAGCCCATTGCTGACAGCAATTCCTACCAGAGTTGCCATGCATCCTTTCTCCTGTGGCACATTGGCTGGGGCCACCGAAAGTGGTCGGGTGTATTTATGGCGAAAACATTGAAGTACCTCAATAACGCGCTTGTTCTTTTGCTTTTTCGATTAGTGTAAGTTACTTAGCGGCCAAATATTATATAATGGTGCATGAGGCATTTTTTTTTAGCAATGGGAAAAACAAATACGTGTCGATGTTGGAGTTCCTAGATAACATTTAAATTCATTTCAACTTTTAACTTCCTTTTGAAAGGTGTATTGAAGTTTTTGAAGTTCGTTTACATATTTGCACAGATGGAACAGCAGTCATTTACTTCTTCTTGTGATGCTGAGGAACTGAAAATGGTTAATGTCTCTCTCATTACCATTTTGTAATTCTTTTTCTGATGTTGTTGATGGTGATCACCTCACTAATGAACTAATTATTGTGCATAAATTCAGAGTTTATGATAAAGTTTTACAAAAATCATTTTTATTATAATTTCAATATTCAAACTATAATTTTTTTAAAGTTTTAATTTTTGTTTCTTTTAGTTATCTTTCAACTAAAATTTCATCTACAACTTATTCAATTGAAGAATAAATTCAGCAGTTGAACTGAAACAATTTAATCATATGCAAACAGTGAATTAGTAAAATACCTCTAACACTGTCAAATTTAACAGTCCGGCTTTGTAGAAGTCTTGTAGCAATCTTGATTTGGTTAAGTACTGCCCAAAATTGGGATTATTCATTCCTAGCTGCTAGCTCTATGAAACTTGGGGATTTTAACCCTCTTTGTTTGTGTCTAGCAACCACAATAACAACTAGATCTGAAAATCCTTCCAACCTCAAGGTACTCAAAATCCTTGTCTCTTTGTTAATTACCTTCTGTCCTCACAAAATTATCCAACTTCCTATCCTCCACTATCTTCCTATCCTCTCTCCAGTATCTTCACTATCCTCTCTAGAATAGTCCAGTATCTTCACTATCCTCTCTAGAATAGTCCAGGAAGGTTAAAATATATTAGAATATTTTTTCACTCATCCAACATTAATAAGCTTGACAAAAATCCAAATTAATTTCAATTTTGGGTGGATTAACAAATCTTATGTTATATTAAATGAAATCAATTTTTTTAAAATAAATATAATAAAATTTAGAAATGAAAAATAATTAATTTAAATGAATGTAAAATTTTATTTTTCATTACCTCCATCATACATCTATAATTAATAATATTAATTTAATAGTTATTATATTACGAGTTGATACTAGTGTACATTGCAAAGTATGTATAACACATACATAGCTTGTGCATATATTAATGATAACAATCATCACCTTTCATGCATAGTTCATTGTCATCTAAGCATATAAGATAGTAATATTTTAAACACAACATGCAAAATCTAATATGAATTGAACATTACACTAAGCTCATCATAAATTAATCAAACAAGTGTTTAAGACACAATGAATTAAGTACGGAATTGAGTTATTTTAACTACACCAAATCAACCTACTTCTATCTTCACATCTTATCATTCTCTGTTGGAATATGCTAGTGTGAAATATATTGATTTAATCCTAGATATAACTCATAAGCAAAGTGTCAACTATATTGACCAAACATCCCCAACAAAGAATCGATAATCGTCATCACATATTTAAGAGAGTGTGGCTTAACACAATTCTCCCATCACTTTGGGTTTTGGATAATAAATGGTAGGTAAGGTCTCCATCCTTCTTGATATGATCGAGCCAATACCCTATTATGACTATATTGAACTAAATGATAATCAGATAAGCGCGATACTAAAATGACACAAATGTCGTGAACATCAAAAGATGAATGATATGCTATGAAGCATTTATTCATTATTTAAACATTAGTTAAATACATTGCTATGATATGCAGACAAGCACAATTTTGATAAAAGCATAGTTACCCAAACTAGTCGTTCAATAACATAGGTCTAATAACCACAACAAAAGTTCATTATGGTCATAATAGGTTGTTGACCTAGTCCTATGAAGAAGAATGGAGGTCTTACCCATTGTTTATCATCCA
>SNQJ01S0104466.1:51853-63556 GCA_010110895.2 Picea sitchensis
AAGACCCACATTCGGCAATTTCTCCCCTTAGGCGCCTAGGGAAGAGAAACACTTGCCTTGGTACTTCATTTTAATTAAAAATTTAACACATATAGCCTTTTTCGATCAATTTGTTGATATTCTTGGTATTGAGCACGAGGATATTTATACGATATTGTTAGTACAAACCTTTGAAGGACAGGTAAGAACTTGGTTCAGAGGGCTTCCAGTAGGTTCTATACCATCATATAATGATTTGGAAACTTCCTTCATAAGGCAATGGGGTGAGAAAAAAGACCATCTATATTACCTAACCGAATTCAGATCCTTGAGAAAGAAAACTTCTAAATCAATCCTAGAATTTATTCAAATATTTAACAAGATTTATCAAAATCCCAGCCGAAGTTAAACCTTCTCAACCAACTGCAAAAGTCAATTTTGCAGGAGCTTTTGATTATGATTTCACTCTACTTTTGAGAGAAAGAAGATCCACTAGTTAAGTAGGGATGCAAGACGATGCTATAGAGATTGAATCAAATATGTTGGCATCTGGGAAGTTTAAAACTAAAGTTGATATGGGAACAAGAGAACCCAGGCATTTTAAAGAACATGCAGGGCCCTCTAGATATGGAAAATCTGTAGAGGAAAAAATGGATGAGATTGCAAAAATTATTAAAGATCTATCGAACACAATTTCCAGGATGGAAATAGAACAAGCCAAACCTGATCCATACGTTAGAAATCAATTCACGAGAAATCCTAATCCTCATATGAAACAAAGGAAAATAAAAAATGAGGAACAAAAGATTCAATCTCCTTTTAAGACTGAGAATTTCATACAGAGAGATGAGGTGCAAGATTATGAGGAATTAGAGGAAGATCTAAACAACCTCAATGATGATGATCTTGAGACTCACCTAACCAAACAGAATTATGAGAAATCCTTGGATCTGGAA
The DNA here is from genome assembly GCA_010110895.2 of Picea sitchensis. Classification (NCBI taxonomy): domain Eukaryota; kingdom Viridiplantae; phylum Streptophyta; class Pinopsida; order Pinales; family Pinaceae; genus Picea; species Picea sitchensis. The sequence goes on from SNQJ01S0104466.1 coordinate 52,789, forward strand.
TCTCTGTTTAATAATGATGAAAATATCAACAATTTGGGAGACTCTACATACAAAGGTCTTGCTGATTCAATAATGGTCGAGCTTCAACATAAATATGATTTGAGGCCAAGAGAAAAAAATTCTACAAATATTCCGCCAAAAAAGATTTTATCACGAAACAAAGAAAATGAGGCAGCAATTACAAAACCATCAACTGAAACGCAAGTTGCTCGAACAAAGCAAGTTGAAACGAAAGTAGTACAGACTAAGAAGCTAGAAAATACAGAAGCTGAAGTTCAGACTAGGGAAATTGAAAAACCAATTGGGACTTTCAATTTAGAGAATGAACTTAATAAAATTAAAATTCCAATGCATCTGGTTGAGCTCGCTAAGAACCCAATCTATAAAAAACAAGTCGCTAAAGAAATACATTTTTCTGACGCTGAATTTCAAGATGATGTTATCAATTTTCAAGATGAGAAACCTAAAATTATGTTTGGACCACACATTGAAAATAGTAAGGATTATGTTGCTCCTTTCTATATTACACTAATTGTGCATGATCATTTACTTCACAATTGCATGTTAGACTCCGGAGCTTCACATAATTTAATGCCTAAGATTATCATGGAAAAATTGGGCCTTGAAATTACCAGACCTTATCAAGATTTATATTCATTTGAATCTAGAAAGGTTAAGTGTCTGGGTATGATTAAAGATTTAGTTGTAAATATTGCTCAGGTTCCTTTGAAAAGTATTCTTATGGATTTAGTTGTTGTTGATGTTCCTTCCAAGTATGGCATTCTTCTATCTATATCTTTGGGTGCCAAGCTAGGAGGATCGGTTCAACTAGACATGACCTATGCTACAATTCCAACTTTTGGTGGACAATTTACTCGACTGTACAAAGAAACTAGACTGGCATATACTATAAGTGACCCTCAAAACCCCAATAACTACCCAGTCTATGTTGCCGATCAAGATCTAGGAAATTGTACATTATCTATAGATGATGATTTTGAAGAATGTATAGAAGAAGAAAATAAAAAAATAGAAATTTCAAATAAAAATATGAATGTTAGAAAATGGATGTGGAAAATGTTCTTTGATGGTGCTTCATCCTGCGAAGGAGCAGGAGTTGGAGTTTTATTTGTGGCACCAGGTGATGAGTATGTTATTCCTTTATCTTATAGATTACGATGGGATGTCGATTATACCAATAATGTCCGTGAATATGAAGCTTTAGTTTTAGGGTTAGAAGCTGCAAGAAAATTAAAAATCGAACATTTGATAGTTTATAGTGATGCCGAGTTCATTGTAAAACAAATAAAACAACAATATCAAGATAAGCATCCGAGATTGAGATCGTATATAAATTGTGCCTGGGATCTAGTAGAGAATTTATTCTCGTCTTTTAATATTCACTCTATTCCTAGAATGCAAAATCAACAAGCTGATTCTTTAGCCAAAGTTGCTGCGACTTTCGTACCACCTACTGTTTTGAAGTTGAAATATCATATTGAGATGAGACATAGACCTTCGATTCCAAACAATGTTCAACACTGGAAAGTGTTTGAAGATGATGAAAAAATAAAGCAGTTCCTGGAAATGATAGATGAGTTTTCTGAGACCCACATAGATCAATAAAATCAGAATGTTCCTGCTTGGATTATGCAGGAAGGAGAAAATCTGGAAAAGTTCCAAGATAAAATTGCAAATCACTGCATGCTCTTACTTAAAAAAAATCAAATTCCCAGAGGTCTGATCCCTCTAGAAAGGTTGTTTGACCAGGATTATATACCTTTAAATTCTACTTTACGACCTCAACCCAAAGAAGTTGAAGATTGTAATGTAGGAACTAATGGAAATCCCAATATGGTCAAAACATCAAAATATCTTCCGGCACAAGTAAAGAGTAAATATGCTGAGTTACTTAAAAAATATAAATATGTTTTTGCATGGTCTTATGAGGATTTAAAAACCTATGATACTTCTTTTATTGAGCACAAGATTCCCTTAAAGCATGGTATTAAGTCTTTCAAGCAAAAGCTTAGACAAATAAACCCAATTCTTCTGCCAGTAATAGAAAGGGAAGTTAAAAAACTCCTTGATGCAAAAATAATTGTCCCCTTCATATACTCTGAATGGGTGGCCAATTTGGTCCCTGTCAGGAAGAATAACGATGAAATAAGACTCTGGGTTGATTTTAGTAACTTAAATCGGTCTTCTCTTAAAGATAACTACCCACTACAAAAAATGGACCATGTTTTAGAGAAGGTGATAGGGGCTAACCGAATTTTTATGATTGATGGTTTCTCATGATATAATCAGATTGTTTTTTATGAAGATGATAGAGAAAATACTATAGTCACTACTCCATGAGGAACTTTCATAACACTTGGTCCACCTCAGACAAACTTTTGACAAATGTAGAAAATTTGGTTTGTCTCTTAATCCCAAAAAATCACACTTTGCCATGCAAGAAGGTAAACTTTTAGGTCATATAGTTTCAAAATATGGAATTAAGGTTGATCCTAAATGAGTTGAGGCTATTGACCTGATTAATATTCCTAGAAATAGAAAATAAATTCAATCTTTTTTACGTAAGAGCAATTTTTTGAGGAGATTTATTACTAACTTTGTTGAAATAATTAAATTGATTAGATATGCTAAAAAGTGACAGCAAAGTAAAATGGAATGCAGAAGCCAAAGCATATTTCGAGCGTGTTATGAAAGCCATAGGAGAAGCACCAATATTGGTAAGTCCCGACTATACAAAATAATTCTTAAACTTCTCCTTTTCTTTTGAACATTCTGTGGCAACAGTGCTCCTTCAAAAGAACAAACAAGGATTTGAACAACCAATAACCTTTTTCAGCAAAAGCCTTAGAGATGCAGAGCTAAGATATGTTATTCTCAAAAAACAAGCTTATGCGATGGTGAAGGATCTCAAGGCTTTCCGAATGTATGTCTTGCACTCCAAAATAATTTCTTATGTACCAACAAATGCAATTAAAGATATCTTGGTTTAGCCAGACAGTGATGGAAGAAGAGGTAGATGGTTGGCCAAAATTCAATAGTTTGATTTAGAAGTCAAACCAACCAAACTCGTGAAAGGTCAAGGTCTAGAAAGGCTGTTAGCCAAATCAAACTTCAAAGCACTTGGAATAAATAACTTTGAATCACATGATTCCCTTCTAGGTATAAAGGAGATTGATGATCAAGCACCCATTATTCAGATTGAAGAAAAAATTTCCTCCTCATCTTGGTACAATGATATTGTTACATACCTCCTTACTCTTCAATGTAAAAATGACATGACTCATTCTAAATCAAGAACTTTAAAGCTACATGCAATTAAGTATTTCATTATTGATGGCAAGTTGTACTGGAAAGACCCTCTTGGTTTCCTGTTATGGTGCCTAATAGAATCCGAAATAGAAGGTGTCATTAATGAATTTCATGAAGGAGTATGTGGAGGACATCATGCCTGGAGAGAAACAACTTACAATATTTTAAGGACATGATATTATTGGCCAAAATTATTTACTGATGTAAATGCAAGGGTCAGAGCTTGCAATTCATGCCAACTGTTTGCTGGTAAGCAAAATCTTCCTGCCTTACCTTTAATTCCAGTAAAATATGAAGCTCCTTTCCAACAATGGGGCTTGGACTTCATTGGAGAAATTCATCCATAATAGAGTGCTCAACATAGATGGATTCTAACCACCAATGATTATTTTACGAAATGGGTTGAAGGCATTCCAACTTGGAATGCTACAGATTCAATAGTGATAAAAATTTTGGAAGAAAACATCCTAGCAAGACTTCGTTGTCCTAGGAAAATAGTTGTTGATAATGCTCAGGCTTTTAAATCTATGGCAATGATCAATATCTGTCAGAAATACAATATTATTTTAGGTCATTCTACAACTTATTATCATCAGGGAAATAGGTTGGATGAATCATCTAAAAAGAGTTTGATGACTATAATTAAGAAATTTTTGACAGAAAATAAAAAAATCTTGGCATATACACCTAAAATACACCTTATGGGCAAACCGAATTGGCACCAAAAAATCTATAGGTATGTCTCATTTCCAATTAGTCTATGGTACTGCTGTTTTTCTTCCTATTAATATTTCTCTTCTTGTGATGAAGCTCTGGTAGGATGTGAATGAAGAACCAAATGATGTTACAAGAAGAATAAATCAAATCATCAAAGTTCATCAAATCATAGTAGAAATGGATGATAAGCTCCAAAAATACTGGGATAATATGAAATCCCCTTTTGATAAAAAAGCTAAAGACATGGAGTTTCTTCCTGACGATTTAGTTTTAAAATGGGAAGCTAGAAAGGAACATGTAGGGAAACATGGAAAATTCGATCATCTCTGGTTTAGACCTTTCAAAATCGTAGCTACTGATGAAAAAAAAACTTATTCTCACTGGAAAATATTAATGGAGAAATTCTTGATGCTCCCATCAATGGGTGTTTTTTAAAACATTTCATGCAATAGTCACTTTTTAGATTTCCATTGTATATATCGGATTGGATTGACATTGGCAATTTTAATTTTCAATTTTTCTTTTCTTTTTATCAAGTCATTTGATCATTTGTTGTAAATATTTTTAATAAATTTATGATTGCTTGACGTCATTAAAACGAAAAATAAAAAACATCTTTATCACATATCATCTCTATTTTATAGAATTATTTGATATTTTATATTTCATTCCTTTTGTAAAATAGATTTTGTTGAACAAGAGATGAGGCTGAATAAAAACTTGACACTCGTCTTTCAAGCATTTGATTTCTCTAAAAACAGGTGATAAATAAATAACCTGCCTTGCTGAAATTACAAAAGGAAAATAAGGTATGAGTCCCTACTCTTCTTATAGTGAAAATAAAATTTAAAAATTCTTTTCGAAATGAATGTGAAGGGAGTTTTTCTCATGATAATATTATCACCTGACCAAAAAAATCAGAGATGTATAAAATTATAATTTGAAGTGTCATAAATTCTAAAGCCATCTCTGAAATAAAAATAAAATAATGATAAATAAACTCGAAGGAAGTCTGAACTAAATACAAAACTTTTGTAAAATTAGGATATTTTTAATTTAGGTCCTTCAAATCTGTGATTGGGTCATTTTTTTTACCTATCCCCAAGTTCTTATCCACTTCATATTTTCTTTCTCCTTTCTTATTTTATTTAGTCTTCATAGAAATAAAGAAACTTACCTTGACTCTGAAAAATTTAAAAGCATATTTCCAAAACAAGATTAGGCGAAAATCTTTATGTTTCTTTGATTTTAATTGAAAAAGTATGTCTAGGCTAATCCTGATAATTTTAGATCTGATATCAGACTTTAAACTGACTAATTCGCTCAAGGTTGATCCCTAAAAGATTAATATTCCCATAATTTTTTTTTCCTATAGGCGAAGGTGTATTGAAAATTGGAAGAAAGTTAGTTTCAAAGTATTCTTAAAATTGTTGACACACCTTCTTTTCAAAAATCTTAAATAGATATCATCCCTTGTATGTTACATACATATTGATTGCCCCGACTTCAAAATATTAAAATATTAGACAGATGGTGAAAGGAAATTCATAATTTTTTTGCCCCCATCTTGTCCAAAAGAGATAATGAAAGGAAATTTGTATATCAATTGCCCTCATCTTAGCAAAATGCGAAGGTGTTAATCGAAGTGGTGAAAGGAAATTCAATGGGAGAAGTAGATAACTTCACCAGGGTACTAAATAGGCTTGCTAGCAGTGAAGCAATATCTATGATATCTGTAAGGTTGTCATACATATCTACATATCGTACTCTGTTATCTAGTTCTCTTTTCGGTAATACTTACATCCTGAACCAACTAGGGATTCCCTAAATAAATATGTTACATCTACTTAGCCTTGAAGAAAACAAAGTCGGTCGAAGCTCATATTTTAGTTAAAGTTATTTTGATTATCTTAAACAATTCTGAAATCAGTTTTAGGAAAAGGAAAATTTAAATAGCCTAACTTGAGATCAATCATTAAGTATGTTTTGAAGGTTTTTGAGATTTGGTTAAGTTCATTTTTCTATGTATGATTAATTCTTAAATAAAACTGGAATGTGTCTTTCAAAAAACAATAATGACTCCATTTACTCAATAAAGGCACTTGGTCTACTGTTTTTTCACGCCTCACAGGGAGCCACAATCCCTAGATGGATCCTATGTTAGAACACGTATAGTTTTGAGATTTTGAACTTTAGATTTTACCTCTTAGAAATAATTTTTTTACCCAAAATGAAAAAACTTAGAGAGTTGCCTTTTAATTTTAAAATAAATCCATTGGTAGTTATTTATCAATAAGGCGCTTACAATATCTATCGTTGATGAGTTAATCTAATTTGATCGAACGGTCCTAATGATCTCCAAAGTTTAGAAGCTGCCTAAGTTTTAAAAAAGAAAATCCGTAAGGATCGCTTCGGAGCTTCGCGCTTCGGGTGTTCCAACAAAGCTAAATACCAAAAACCCCGAAACTCCGAAATCCCAAAGATAGTCACTCGTGATAATTCCTAAAGAACTTATAGATGCGACATGGGACACATGTCTTTTAAATATTTTCTTGGGTTGACACATGGCACTTATTTTTGACATTTACATTGGATGATTCGCACGTTTTCAAGTGGCACGTGGCACCTATATTTTCTTGACACATCATCAAGAATGACATCATCTCTACCACATCACTCCGAGAGATTGCCCTTCGGGATTTTTAACAAAGACTGAGTTCAAAAACCACCGAAGTGTCAAAGCGTCGAAGTAATGAATATTACAAAAAGTAAAAAGTTTTTTAAAAAGTAAATAAAACATTTAATAACTTAGGTTAATCATGATTAACTATTAATTAATCCCTCCGCAATTTCGAACTTCGGGAGATTTTCATCCTGTCACATCCAAATTTTCCGAAAGCCGAACTGACGAAGTATTAATGACATTTATGATTGATTAAGGTTAATGATTTTAATAGAGATTGCAAATCACCAGGTAATAAATTCCATTAAGTTTTTAATAAATTCTTCATCAGTAGATCTATACGAAGATCGATAGACTTTTTGAATAAAGCACTTCGAATTTCAAAATCATTTTACCAATTGCAATTAATAGATTTTTATTCAGTGTAGAGCTTACAGAGTTCTCTTGTTACAGGTAGGATAATTCTATTTCCTTGAGGATTATGGCACCATGAAAAGCTACAAAAAAGCTTGATGCATCCGCTGATGATTCCAATCCAAATGCAGATGTTCTATCAGAAACATCTCTGCAAGTTGCAGATGCCATTGAGTCTTGGAAGCAAGTTTTTGATATCTTAGAGCATGAGATTATTAATTGTCCGAACGACTCTGCCAAGGAAGACGACGAGTCCTTCTCAGCCAAGCTTAAATTTGTAGCACACTACATAAAATTGTCGCATGACCCAGAATTATACCCTACAATGACATGAGAAAGGACATACACAACATCCACCTCCTCCACCCACTCTACCTTTCACCCTCCAGCTTGTCACACCCTCGATGCTCTCGATACCGTCTATCCCTACCACCTACATTCTCTCATCCACTCATCACACCTCCTTATTGGAAACTTGTCCCCACATCATTCTATTCATGAAAAACTACTCCCCCCATATTGTTAGCCATCCCATAATGAACCAACGTTGAGCTACCTGTCCAATTACCACCCCCATATCTTCATCTGCAATTTCTTTATCTCAGTAAACACATTTGAAGGGATAGATGACAACAGAATCAGATGGAAAATATAGTAAGCCAATGATTATAGTGGCCTTAATGGACATGTGTAACCAGCTCAAAGAACAAAGTAAAACGAGTCCATCTGCGAGCAAATCAAGGGACAGATGAAGCGCCAGCACAACATCTGAATGTTGTTATTTCATTGTATTCTATTTTTAGGCAGATATTGTGGGAAGTCCAACATTTTTCAGTTGCGACAATTTTTGTATAAATAGATAGATTTTAGGTCTATTCGAGGCCGATTCTTGCCGAATGTAAAAGAGAAAACCTTTTTTGAATATTAATACAAGTGTAGACAAAGATTCTATGTTTCGTTCAATTTGATTTATGTGTTTCCTCCGTGTTTCCATCTCTCTGAATTTCTTTCTATAGTTCTTGAAGAGTGAGTGATTACAATTTAGTACTACATCTATTGTGATCATAATATATCAGGAGTTCATTCAGTAACAAGTTTTCCTCTATTATTACTGTGAGTAAAACAAGACCTGTGACCTGTGTGAATTACTGCATTTTTATCTCCTCTCAAGGGACCAGTGCATTTTCTATTTTTCTTCTACTGCAAACAAGGTGAGACTTATCTGTAATTGATACCTGACTTTGTTTTAACAATTTTGTAAACTATTTCTACATCATTTGAAATTATAATTGCAACTCATATAACGAGATACAACCTTTGTATTGTCTTATCATTAATTTCAATTAAAGATTACTTCTCAGAAAACTGAAGGTAGAAAAAAGCACTCACAAAACATTTCATTTAAAATATTTGATGCCTGGCATTATTCTTTCATCCTTAGAATCAATCTCAGGAACAACACAGATCCTGAAGAGTTTTTTGATGGAGGACTACAAACCTATGGCCACACCCATGAATCATTAATATAAAGAAGGTGACAACTTCAAATTCAGAGTTGGTGGATCCCACATTGTACAAACAACTGATAGGTTCTTTGATGTATTTGGTCAACATTGGGCTAGATATATGGTTTGCAATGAATATCTTGAGTCAGTTCATGGTTGAGACAAGGCAGGAGCATTGGATAGAAACAACACATGTATTTAAGTATTTGAGGGGCATAGTGGAGTATGGTCTAAGATATCTTGGAGATGTTGAAGTGAAGTTGTATGGATATACAAACTCATATTGGGTAGGAAATGTAGTAGACACGAAGAGCACCTCAAGGTGTTTCTTTAGCTTGGGATCAATGATGATATTTTGGTTCAGCAGGAAGAAAAATTCTGTGGCACTTAGCTCAATGGAGGCATAATACATGGCAGCGAGTACATATAGTTGTAAGGCCATCTAGCTTCATAAGTTACTTGTAAGATTGTTTGATCAAGAATTGGGTCCCATGGTTATTTACTTTGATAATTAGAGTAGTATCAAACTCTCTAAGAATCTAGTGTTTCATGACAGGTCTAAGCATATAGAGATCAAATATAACTTCATACAAGACAAGGTTTAGAAGGGAGCAATGAAGCTCCAATTAATTTCCATGGATTAGCAGGTAGTCAATATTCTGACCAAGCCCTTGGAAAAATGGAAGTTTGAGGAATTAAAAGATAGACTTGGATTGGTGTAGAACCCCTTCCTTGCTAAAAGGGAGAGTTGAGAATTATATACCAGATATAAAATTACACATATGTTTTGTGTGAACATGTGAGAAGTAATTCTATTTTCAAAAAATAAATTCTAATTTGTAATTCACTTTAGTTAAAAAGTGAAAGTTTTATTTTTAACAATTGAGTCTAAAAAGTGTATTTCATGCATTCATGCCTTAGACTAGGATTAATCTAAAAAATAGATTAGTTTTTTGGTCTCATATAAAACTATAAGGATGGATCAGGGTAGAGACAGAAGAACACATGAACAATTGAGCAGGTTGAGCGACTAAGAGAACAGGAAGCTAGGGACGAGGCATTTCCAGGTAGCACAAAATTTGAGATAGTAGTCTGTATAGTTGTACGAACAACATTGCATTGATCAGTAAAGTCATATGGGTAGGTCTATACAATGGTATAGATAGATCATACAAGTTGTCATGCAAGTCATACAACACTTTCATTTCGTTTCTTGTTTTCTCCAGCAGGTTGTACCTCTTAGTTAGGCTATACAAGCTTAGCTTGGGGTGATTTCGATAACCATGTAGTTTTTTGTTTTAAGAAGCTTGTGGAGGTTTCCTTGTAATTTTTTTGAAGGAATGACAAACTAGTTTGGAAGGAGTAATTACCTATGTATGTGTGAAATTGATTTTTTACTTATGTTATTTAATTTCCACCTATTGTGTGATTAATGCTATGGTCTGAAATTTAATTTTAGCATTAATTAAATTCAATAATTACTTGTTTAATTGAGATCATAAGGACTTTAGTCACATGGGGCTTGGGATTTTTGACAACCTGTACATGGCTCATCCCTTTTACGTGTGGGCATAGCTTGACATTGGGTGGTTTGCAGTTGACGACCCCCTCTAACTGTTGTGCTTAATTATGGAAATGCATTTCTTTGTGTTTGATGCAGGAGCATCGCCAACTCAGCAAGTGAGCCAACACATCAAGCGGAGATCAGTTGGAGAAGAAAATCCAAAATTTTGAAAGTGCTTTGGGATTGTAGCGCAAGTCTTAAATGAATCCTTTATGAAGGAGCGCCTTTTGTATGTTGTATCAGACCTCGAGCCATACACTCTTTTCTGAAATAGATAGGAGGCATTTAATAGATTTAATGCAAGTAGATAGGATTTTATTTCCAGATTAGACAGTTTTAGAGTTCGAGAGGGAAAACAGATATAGACACCCTCATTGTATCATTGTAACATTAAAATCAAGCATTCAGAAGAAAAGAGCAAGCAGAGAATTGTGTGAAGAACACCCATATACAGACATTTGAATTAATAGAAAAGAGTCTTTGATTCAAACTCATGGCTGGTGTTGTTTCTCTATGTATGTTGTTTATGTGCTCATGAATGTTTTTTTTGTTATG
>SNQJ01S0104466.1:63566-77649 GCA_010110895.2 Picea sitchensis
CTTTATGAAGGAGCACCTTTTGTATGTTGTATCAGACCTCGAGCCATACGCTCTTGTCTGAAATAGATAGGAGGCATTTAATATATTTAATGCAGGTAGATAGGATTTTATTTCCAGATTAGAAAGTTTTAGAGTTCGAGAGGTAAAATGGATATAGACACCCTCATTGTATCATTGTAACATTAGAATCAAGCATTCAGAAGAAAATAACAAGCAGAGAATTGTGTGAAGAACACCCATGTACAGGCATTTGAATTAATAGAAAAGAGTCCTTGATTCAAACTCATGGCTGGTGTTGTTTCTCTGTGTATGTTGTTTATGTTCTCATGACTGTTTGTGTTGTTATGAATTTTCTTTGTATATGCTGTGCATGAGATTTAAGGTTTGTTAAACTGAAGTCTGAGAGAGAGAGGGAATGAGTTTCAATTGTTTCTCTATCTGAACCAGGAGATTCCTGCAAAGAGTGCAGTTGAATTCATCCGCAAGGAGTGCGTTGATGAGGGCTCGATAGTTTAACTTTTGTTCTTATCTGTCCAGAGGTGGAGGTGGTTCATTTCAGCCACGCAAGAGTGTGCAGGTTGAAGGAAGACGTCTCAGTGGTTAATCTGAGAAAGGGTAGCCAAATACTGTTGCTGCCTGAGCTGCACAGAGTTTGACAGATTCCACACGTGGAAAGTTGTTGAATGCTGAGCGCAAGCAGTGCACGCAAGCTCAGGAGGTATAGCACCTTTGGGATATTGTTGAAAGGATAACTCAGGAGGTTTTGGGTTGAGAGAAGGGTCAAGCAGAGTTTTTAGGCGCAGGCTTGGAAAGCAAGCCCTTAGAAGGAACTCTTATCCATCCTAGAAAATCCTCGAGGAGGAGAATAGACGGTCAGGATTCGCAGGAGAAAAAAACGAATTCTCGTCCACCGTCGGATCTGGGAAAGTTGCACACGGGTTAAGTCTTGGCATGCAGGGGAGGAGCCCGAGAGTCATCAGGACTCGACTCATCGGAGAATCAGATTCTCCAGGAACATAGAATTCTCACAGGGAGAAATCACGATTAGCAATTTCTTGAAAGGATTATAGCCGTAGATCCCAGAATGGATACGTGTCAGTAATCCAGAGAGTCGGGGTTCGACATTCGGGGTTTTCCCATGCAAAGGAAACTCTACAACTGAAATCGCGATCTCGCGATACCCGATAGCACAACGAGGAGGGGTGACGTGGAGGAGAGCACCCGCACGTGCATCGGGGTTCGACATTTCAGGGTTATGGGTGTCGTGAGAATCACTGCCACAGGAATCATGAATTCCCGACCCACAAAATTCCGATTACCCTTGGAGCGGGACCACAGGCGTCAGAGTAGAAGATAGGTGGCATCGGAGATCGGGGATCGGAGATCCCAGGGGCGTGAGTTCTTCGCATTGCAAAATCGCGAACTCCAAAGTTCCGATAGGGAATATGGGCCTTAGTCTCATGGACTGGCAGTTCACATGCGAGGAGAGTTAGGCGAAGGGGTTAAATAGCGTAGCGGACCATCGGAGATCGGGAATCGGGGATTCTCACGAGCAGTGACCCACGACAGCGTAAGTTCCGATTTCCCGATTTCACTGGTTTGTTTTTCTTCAACTTTTAAAGTTGTTGGACCTGTTCTTACGGTTTTCAAGTTTTGTGTCTAAGCTCTTGTCATCCCTCGTTGACGGGTAAGTTTCTGTACCATTGTTTAGTTTCTATTCCTTTTTTTCTACTTGGTGTTTTTCACCTTGCAAGCAATCTTTTTCAATGGTAGGAGTCCCTTCCTCGAAATTCTCTTGCAAAACATCTTTCTGTGTGCTCTTATTTTCTGTTCCTGGAAACCATGCGTACTCATATGCCGACTTCCACATCCTGCATATTGTGCCATAGCTATTTCGAAAATTGCAATGCAAAGGGGTTTAGAAAACAAATTCATAGTTGTCACAAGGGGGAACCATCCGCTAGGGTGTAGAGGCATGAAATTCTTTTATTCTCTGGGTCAAAAAAGTGCGTCCACCTATTGCCTTTGTCTTATCCTTTCTATTTTGTAGAACTTTTTTTTCCTCTAAGAATATTGTAGTATGAACACCATGAATAGGTTCAAATCGGTCTTTGTGCTCAACAAATTTATAGTCTTATTTATTTGCGTTGTTTCTTCTGTTTGGTTCACTTTTCAGTGTAGGTTTGTTTTCTTGTCATCTGTTGTGGCAACTAGGGGGGATTGAATTAGACAAGAAGAAGGTTGAAGGATACATACTGGGATTGGTATGCATTCCACACTTGTAGTTTTCTATTTTACTTTTTTTTTTTCATTTTATTCTTTTTTTCCCCTTCTCTCTGTTTTCATACAAACATAAAGTAGCTAAGAAACAACTTCAAAATCACAGTTCAAAAGATGAAACAAGTAATAGATATTGAGTCGTATGTAATAGATACACACTCCATTATAGATGACAACATTGACGAGGTGTTGCATAGCAATGTGATTTTTAGATTGGATGCATTCTCGTATACTGCATGGGATTTCCTTTTTGATGCATTTTAGGTTCTATTGCATTTCCATTATTCCTCGACTGACCTTTGCAATGGATTGATAGATTATTTATTGGGATGTTTAAAAAATGGTGACGCTGAGGCATTGGAGTCGTATGAATATGAACTGGAATATAATTTTCTTCTACAATTGCATGGAATACATGATGTCACTACGCATTTTTCAAAGATACGGTTGTCTGCGTCTCAAATTCTGCCTGCACATGAGAGGGGAATTTGGGGAGATACATTTTGTATACGGTGGCTATCTAAGTGGCTCAATATATCAATTGGAATATGGTCATTAACAAGAAAAACAAGATATCTAATATTCAACAAAACTGCATCTAACTATCCATATTACATCTTGTTCCATGATGCCAATGCTGTCAGTGGTCATTATGAACCACTACTGCACATAAAATGTTCCATATGCGATCATGGAGGACCTCATATTTACTTGTCCCTCATTTTCAAAGACCTTGAATTGCAGTGGAAATAGATTATGCATCGCATAGACTTCCATGGTTTGCAGCTAGCGACAATTGTTGTATCTAGCTGTGGAGATAGTCTATTCAATGCAATTTTCTATTTGGTAGTAGCAGAGTTTGATGTGTAGTTGCTGCGGATTTACACTGGATAGTCCTTTTGCAATGCAATTATAGGCAATAGCCAACAAGTTTTTAACTGCTTTCATCAACACCTTTCACCATATCTCCTAGAATATATGCTGGCAATTGCAAGTTGGCAAGAATACCTTGTAAACATGGCGCTGCCATATGAAAAAGAAAATGTGGAGGGTTGCAGATTCTGTTTGCAATGGCTATCTATCATATTTAGAGTAAATATCCAGGTCTGGTCGGCCCAGATGGCACGGTCCATTCCTGGTCTATTAATTCAAATTACGATCGAACAATTGACATCCTCTTGTTGAAAATAGATACGATACATATCCATTATCAACCTTTTCTTGGAAATATCACTGGTTTAGGCTTCAATGTCCATGCCACCCAAACCACATCGAATCTGCATATGCATGGCATGCTGTTTAATGAGACTAAAACTCCTCCCAGTTGTGATAAGGCTATACATGACTTAAACAAAAAACGTAGGCTAAGTTATAACAACTTGAAAAAAGTCATGTGTGAAATTCGTCCCAGTTGTGATGAGGCCATATAGGGCTTAAACAAAAAATGTAGACTAAGTTATCACAACCTGAAAAACTTCATACGTAAGAGAGAAAAAAACATTGGTGGTATAGGAAATACTGGCGTTCCAGTGTCCAGTGTCAATTCCAGCCAAACCACATATAATGTGCATAAGCGTYGCATGCTATTTAATCAGAGTGAAATTCATCCCAACTGCCATCARGTCATCCTGCCCTTGAAAAAKAAACCCAAACTAATGTTAGGTGGAAACATTGCCRTTTAATTTCGTTGTATTACTTGCCCAACTATTTAATTTGTCAATCTGATGTTCGTAGGCTTACGAAGCACAAACACTATATATGCAGGACTGAAGTAGAAGTAATCTAATCTAAATTGCTGAAATGAAATTAATCTAGGAAAGCATTGAAATACTAACTAGGAAAGCATGAAACTAATCTAGGAAAGAAATACAACATGTGAAGAGTTGAATGACAAAAGACATATGTGAGCTCACACAATAAATCAATCTCAAATTATATTACAAGAGTCAATGACAAAGCATGAAAGAATAACAATGAAAGAATCAAAGCGAAGAATCCCCTTCTCCTCATTACAAGACTAAATTATGAATAACATCCCCTTTGTGAATTACATGACTCTTCATGAAGAGAGAACACTCTCTTATATACATGAAATTCTTGAAGAGTGTCATAATTACAGATCCACTATTCTCTCAACTTATTCCTTCAAATCCTCCACACACATCTTTGATAAGATATCCTATCAAAATCTCCATGATCTTCTCCTTTGAATATGCTTGAAATATTGTCCCAAATATTCTTCAAATCTTCAAAGCTTGAAGATGAAATTCGAATTTGAGGCTAGGTGGTAATATTTGACTTTGTTGAAATCTTCAAATATGCCTTCACACATCATCAAACTCATCTAACCTTGATATATAATGAAAATAAGTCATTTTTCTAATATTAAATCATAAATTCACTTATAATACTAAAATGAATACAATGGAAAATAATAAGGTGAAACCCAAATGTATGTATGGAAATGGTATGATAAAAGGTTAATGGGAAAATGAAATGTAAGGAATAGTGAAGGAAAAAGAGGATATAAATGTGACATTTCTGAGGCCCAACAACTAAGTTACCACAACTTGAAAAAGGTCATGCGTGAGAGAAAAAAATACATTGCTACGCTTCCTTTTAGAGAGAAATTGACATATCACAATCTAAAAAAAATTGTCTGTGCACAACACAACAAAGACAGGTACGGTCGCATATCCCACAATGGTCATGCAACTGTCCCAGAGGAAAAAATCACATTTCGGGGGCTAGAAGCAACACCGTGCACTGCTACCAATGAAAACCATCAAACACTTTCTACACATACTTCCCTGCAAAAGAAAGATGCAAGACATACCTACATGAAACAAATCAAAGACACTCCTTCCATTGCATGTGAAAGTTGTGATCAACTGAATTTCGCAAAAAACAGTAAGTCTTTCGCGCTTGATTTGGAAGTAGAATACCTCCGCTTGAAAACACATGATAAAACATTTTCCAGTGGAAAAATTTGTCTTCCATGCAAATGGTCGCTTGAAAATGGAAAACTGCCACAATTTGCAACCCCTAACCAAATAAGATGTAATACACCACTACCATATGTAAGTGCACTTATATAACTTGAAGAGAGACTTGTGTCTCTGTGAATTGCATTTGCACAAATCAGGCCCTAGGGATATAAACGACCCCATATGGGCTTAACATGATCAATTATTAATGTGCCTATTCAACTAGATGTTGTGCAAAAATCCTTGCCACAATTCATTAGGGATACACTGACAATTGTTATGGCTCTCAAGATACGCTTGCAATACAAAAATGTGTATCAGACAGACAAAGTGCATGTGCATGTTGTTATGAAAGCATCAAAGGAATTATGTTCCAGGGCCCTATACAAAGCACATAACATTTGTATAAATGAGAACTGGAACAGTGTTCTTGGAGAAGAGGATGACAACTCTGCAGAGACTCTCGAAAATGCTAGCAAATTTGATACAAGTGATGAATCGGAGAATGAAACACCTGCTGAGACAATGGTGCATGGATTCACTAATTCACAATGCATTCATGACTTGCAAGACAAGATTGTTGAAATTGCACCTGTTAAGGGGCAACGTCCACTTGGAATATTCAAGGACAGATTCACTGAGGAAATGAACTTCCCAACACTCTTCTATGGAGATCCATGTGGCACTGACATTACAGAACGCTTCAGTTATCATAAAATATTTTGATGGGAGCTGCTACATTCAAGCGGTGACTTCTCCTGTCACATAACAATTTTTTTTTTCAAAACAATGCGCATAATAATAGATCAAGTTCTATCTTGCATGTGGGTCTGAATAAGAAAATGCCAGTTACAAGGAAGAAATTCGTTGGCCAAGGATGTCAAGTACAAAGTAAACCTAGAAAATATTATGAAATCTGATATTGGATACATAGATTTCAAAAACATTCGCATCTCTCCTGACTATTTGCAACAAAACAAGAAAATTGTTTTTGCAATGATCCGACAATTGGGCCCGCCAACATTTTTCATCACATTTACAAGTGCAGAGCATTGCTGGGATCCATTGGTGGCTACCATATCTGAATTGCATAGGACCAGGAAATGTAAAAAACAAACCAATACACTGGAAAATAATGACATTGACTACCTAATAAGAAAAGGCCCAGTGAAATGTACTCCCTACTATAGACATAGAATAAATGCTTTGAGACAATTTATATGCCATGATGAAACATTTTTCGGAAAAATATCAGAGTATTTTTTTGTGAATGAATTCCAGAATAGGGGGAATGAACATGACCACACACTGTTGTGGATAGAGGGTGCACCAGTCTATGGAGATGGAAAAAATTCACAGATCGAGCAATTTGTGGACAAATACATAACATGCAACACGGATCATTTGGATCCAAAACTTGCCAAAGTTCATAGACATTATCATACAAGAAGTTGTAGAAAACCAAAAAAACTCGCATTTCAGATACAACTTTCCCGTGCCGCCAATGAGAGCAACAAGAATCATAGAGCCACTTAGTTTAGAGGAGAATGTTGTTGCTGAGAAATCTAAATCCTTGTTCATATTTCTAGAACAAAGAGAGTTTGATGAGTTGATGAGCTTCGATGATTTCTTGACAGAGCTAAATCTATCATAAGATGAGTACATCCAAGCCATACAATGTACGCTTAAACAACTAAAATTTTTCCTTAAACGAAAAATTTCCCATATTTGGAACAAGAGTTTCTCCAAGGACATGCCAGTTATGTGGAATGCAAATATAGAGCACAGTACGTCCTCAATGTATATGTTGCAACATCGTACTGTACCTTGTATATGACAAAGGTTGACAAATCTATGACAAGTGCATTCAGAAGAATACACAAAGAACATGAAATAAGTCATATTTATGCCATACAAATGATACGTACGCTTGGCAATACATTTCTTAATATTCAACAAATGTCTGCTCAACAAGCAGTCCACATTGCACTTTCCCTACCCCTCAATTGTAGTTTAAGAAAATGTGTCTTCATAAACACATCTCCACTTGAGAAACACACATTTGTGATTAAACCAAAGGTTTTGCTAGAACAAGAGCCTGACAATTCAGAAGACGTGTTATGTCTCTCTATTATTGATTATTACCTCCAGTGTCCATATCCTATTAGGCATATCTGCTTAGCAGAATTCGTATCGAATTACAAAAAAAATGGTGCGCCCATATCAAAAAGAAAAAAACCCTCTGTGATACGGTTTGTCAAATACAATAAACATTCTGACTATGAAAACTATTGTAGAGAAAAACTATTGCTATACATTTCGTTTGATGAAAACAAAGAGACATTAAAACATAACTTCTCTACATGGGAAGCTGCGTATGTTTCCTCTGAGACTATAGTGCAAATCAATGAAGCTAGATTTACTTCCAATGTTAATCCAACATGGGGTGATCTAGAAATTGCAGTTAATGAGCTAGAAAATCCTGA
The DNA here is from genome assembly GCA_010110895.2 of Picea sitchensis. Classification (NCBI taxonomy): domain Eukaryota; kingdom Viridiplantae; phylum Streptophyta; class Pinopsida; order Pinales; family Pinaceae; genus Picea; species Picea sitchensis. The sequence continues at coordinate 71,320 of SNQJ01S0104466.1, forward strand.
CAATCTTGATGAGACGTTCACAAATTGAAAAAAAAAACAGAACTCCCTGCGAGTCCTATGACTTGCAAGTGGATTTGCCTCGTCCTCGAGCAAGTGGCAGTGAAAAATGTATCAATCTTGGTTTTCAAGTCACAAAACATCCTATCCTTATTGAAAATAATGAATACCATAGAATAAGATGTTTGTTGAATCAAGAACAACAAACAATTCTAAAGGACATTGCGCTTAAAAAATGATTGAACATGGACACTCCTATGCACTTGTTCCTTACAGGCGGAGCAAGAACAGGCAAGACATTCACAGTGAAAACACTGTTCCAAATTCTTATACGAATCTATGATTCAAACAATTCCTCTGATCCTATGAAACCAAAGGGCCTAATAGTTGCATACATAGGAAAAGATGCATATAATGCAGGTGGAACAACAGTCCACTCTGCATTTTTAATGCCTTTTAACAAGTCACAATTTCTTCCACTTAGAAATGAAATGTTAGATACGTTGTCTAAGCTTTATGATGAACTCCAACTTGTCTTTATAGATGAAGCATCTATGATTATAAGTCGCTTCTTGTATTCTATTGACAACTGACTAAGAAGCATAAAACATGTGCATATGAAATACTTTGGAAACATTGACATGATATTCCATGGGGATCTTTAATAGGCACAACCGATCCAAGATTCTTTGATATTTGAAAAACCTATGGTTAACATGCAAACAATGATGCATGACTTATGGAGAGACAATATTAAATGCTTTGAATTGCATACTACAATGCGCCAAATAGATGAAAAATTTATTGCAATTCTGAATAGAATGGGGACAAACAACCAAACATATGATGACTTAACATATATCAATTTGAGGTGATTGCGACTTGCACCAACAAACCCAATGTTCCCTTACCCGTTATACACAAATAAGGATGTTGCAATGCATAACAGGAACATGCTATCACTCATGCCTGGTGATGATATCATCATCAATTCAATTGACCTAGAAGAAGACAACCATGGAAATGTGCCACATCATGAACATACAACAACTTTACCTTTTTAGCTTGTCCTAAAATTAGAAATGTTGGTTGAAATATATGCCTGCAACTATGATTCACAGGATGGCTTGGTCAATGGTGCAGATGGAATACTCAAAGGCTATACAAAAACAAAAAAACTTGATGTCCTTTGGATTAAGTTCCATGAACTGCATATAGGCAAGCAACAAGAAAACAAGTTGGATTATCTATATAATTCAAACACTGCAAGCGATTGGACACCTATTTTGTGAATATCAAATCCAGTATCGACATCAACAAAGACAAGTCGATTGAAGATTCGAAAACAGTTTCCAATTAAACTTGCATGTGCACGTACAGTCCATAGATCGAAAGGACTAACACTTGATAATGTTGCATTTTCACCTACTGGAATTCAGATACATGGACTTGTATACACAGCACTGTCCCGTGTCAGAAGCATAGACTCCTTGTATTTACTAAGTCCTCTTATAAAAGATAAATTCAAATTCAAACAGAAAGTTGATATTGAAATGGATCACCTCAGGACTACCGCAAAATGGAAACTGCAGTATGATTACCAATCCATACAAACAAAGTCATATGTATCAATTCTCTCGCTTAACACACGCAACTTACATGCACACATGGATGATATACTCAATGACTATGATACAATGCAATCTGATATTCTGTGCTTCCAGGAAACATACATGGCATTATGCATGCAAAACAAACAATTTCCAAATCACAATTGCATATCAAGTTACATTACACATGGGGTGATGATATTGGTGAAAAAGCATGTACCAATTTTGCACCATATAATTTTCGAAGAAAAGAATGTTGAGATGGTGCTTACAAAGATATTTTTCCATGGAACATAAATTGCAATACTCAATCTGTATGTTGCTCCCCATGCAACATTCTCCAACATACTAAATGCTATTTCCAATGCATTAGGTCATTTCCATCTGAACAGATCCATTGTGCTTGTAGGAGACTTCAATATTGACATGCTACAAAATAATGCCAGAACAAAAGAATTGGAAAACTACATGTGCAAATATAGTCTCCGATTTCTTTTGAACAACACAAGCCATGTACAAAATGCAGTTATTGACCATGTGTGGTCAAATGTGCCCATTCCTCAATACAACATATTTATCTTATACAGATCTTGGTCTGATCACCATACAATTGGTATTGCACTTGAATTATGAGATATACATCAAACATATTACAAAGTCATATTTCTATGTTTCAAAACATATCTGTATAGCTTGTTGCCAAAAAAAAGAAGAAGACATTATCCAGCTTCTTAGTTTTCCCTGGTTTGTACACATATTGTTCTGGTCACCACACAATTGGTGTTGCACTTGAATTATGAAATATACATCAGGCATATTCCAGAATCATATTTGTATTCTTCAAACCATATCTGTCTATATTGTTGCAGAAAATCGAGATATCCAACTTCTTAGTTTCCCCTGGTTTGTAATTGCTTTTGGTGACAAAAAAATTAAAAATAATAAATAAGTAAATATATATACACACACACACATATATATATATATATACACATACACACAAAAACTTGAATGAGTTAAAAAAAGAAAAAGAAAAAAAAGGTACATTCTTCTAACATTATCTGTTACTCTATTCCTCTTATTCTATTTTATTTAGTCTATGTATATAGTACTTGTTTTTTTCTTTACATGTTAACTTATGTTCATGTCTGTTTTGTTTTGTGCTTATGTTCATAGAAACAAACAAGAAAACTAGACACCACAAAGAACTCCTAACCAGGAATGTAGAAGAATCCATGCAAAGGTGCGTTTTTTCTACCCGTGTTCCATATCCAATAGTTTTTCGTTTACTCTGTCTGTATTTCTTGAACTGGTTTGCAGCTTTGTTTTTTTTTCCCTCCTTGGACACTCCATATCTTCTTGTACATTGATTTGTCTTAGTGTCAATTATATTTTCTATGCTTCTATCTTGAAATAAATAAATTTGTACTCCATCTTTTCTTTTCATGTGTTCCTACGTAACAATTTTCTTTCATGTCGGTTCTTGCCTCCCTTTATTTTCCCTATTCTATACTTAACCGTTCTCCCCTTTTTTTCTTCCCCTGTAATATCCATTTCTGATTCTATACTTATTCCCATGTTTATGCTCACGGGTTCCTAGGATGACGGAGTGGCGGATTTCATGTCCATCTATATCTCTACATCACGAGTCCGACCGACCGCCGTTCATTTTCATAGTTCACAAATTTTATGGCCGCCGGTTCCTGCGTAGGAACCATATAACTCTCATGCCCCATGTGCGCGGTATACATCTTGCGCTTGAAACTTTGTTGATCTACAATTCGACCCGGCCTCGAAGCTTGCGACTCATTTTTCCTAGCATCTGTTGATATTTCAAAGAATCTGTTGATATTTTTTCCAATTTGTCTCAACAGTTAGCCAATTTTATGGCCGCGGGTTCCTCCCCAATGCATTATCGAACTCCCATGCCCATCTACAATTCGACCCTGGGCTCCTTGAACTCCCAAGCCTCACTCTTTATCGAACTCACAATTTGTATATCCATCTATATCTTGACATCATGAGTCCGACCGCCGAGGGTTCCCGGCTAAGCATTATCAAACTCTCATTCCCCATGTTTCAAGTATACATATTCCATCCAAAACTTGTGTGATCCATGTCTATGCTCACGGGTTCCCAGATGATGGAGTGACATATTTCATGTCCATCTATATCTCTACATCACGAGTCCGATAGACCGTCGTTCATTTTCATAGTTCACAAATTTTACCGCCACGGGTTCCTGTGTGGGAACCATCCAACTCTCATGCCCCATGTGCGTGGTATACATATTGCACTCGAAACTTCATGATCTACAATTTGACCTGGACTTGAAGCTTCCAACTCATTTTTCCCAACATCTGTTGATATTTCAAAGCATCTGTTGATATATTTCCCTGTTCGTCTCAACAATTAGCCAATTTTATGACCGTGGGTTCCCCCCCAATGCATTATCGAACTCCCATGCCCCGTGTTCGGATAACATCTTTCATCGAAAACTCCGCTTATCTACAATTCGACCCCGGACTCCTCCAACTCGCAAGCCTCACTCTTTATCGAACTCACAAATTGTATATCCATCTATATCTTGACATAAAGAGTCCTATCGAGTGATTTCGTTTTCTTAGCCAATTTTATGGCCGTGGGTACTCGAGTACGTGTTATCGAACTCTCATTCCCCGTGTTCCGAGTATACATATTCCACCCAAAAATTGGGTGATCTATAATTCCAACAGGGACTCCTAGGTTCAAAAAAATACCAAAGCATCTTTAATTCTCGTCCATGCCCACCACGTTCGCCCCTTCCCAATAGACATTAATTATGATTTTACTGGTGACATTTCACATATGTTTGAAAATATTGGCATTAATAAGAATAAAGCTCGAGGTAATCTCCCATTAAAATGCATTTATGGGAGGATGATGGTTGTTCTGGTTTTTTTAAGACGTCATCGTAGCAATAATTCGATATTGTGTTGGCCCGCTGTCATCTGCAAAGGTGTTCACATGATGTCACTCTTTAATATTGTGCACATAATTTTAGAACCTTACAGGTTTTCATATCTGAGGCTCTGTCTGCATATGAAAATGTTGCTCCACCATTCCAATTTGATCATAGTTTGCATTTGGGCCATAGAGAACAATAATAAAATAAAATAATATGAAATTTGTTTAAGTAAATATCAACAAATTATCTTATGACTTGAACCTGCTTTTGTCAAAATCCAGGTATATTACACAACTGTCAATGTTTTCCCCACTTTTCAATAGTTTCTCGATTTCCCTGCCATCTTTGCACGCTTTCCCAATGCAAATTGATGATTCTTTTATTAGCTTTGAAAACATTGGCATTAAAAGGAAAAAAGGTCAAGGGCATCTGCCATTAAAAAACATTGAACCAAGATTTACTGGAGATTGTATTATAATGTTGCAACATCCATTCTAAATACAATAAGGAGCAAAGGAAGGTTTTCATCACCTTATGGCTGCAGCTCGACACCATGTCTGTGGAGATACCTTAAATATTTTTGGGCACGAGGACCAACGTTTTCAGTGGTCCATAGATTATGACTACTACTTGTCCACTTCTGCCCAATGAAAGTTATCTCGATATTTGAAATTGCAACGACACATTGTATCCCAATTTTTTTTTTTTACTTTAAGGACTTGGTCACGTGCTGCATCGAGAACTATATTTTGAACCAGTGGATTGTCCAGATGGGAGACCATTTCCAAATCTCCCTATCGCCTAAAGTATTTCGAAAGATGTTAACACTTCCCGACCCAACGTCTAATTTCAAGGGCCAGAATTGCAAGCAGTTCTTAAAGAATCATGGCAATGAACTAGACCTCTTTCTGAAATTATTATAGGACCCAGCGCCCGCTCCTCGGGACATGGCCATATTACATGTTAGTGCATGTAAAAACCTTTTTTGGTAGATTGCATTCCTTTTCACGAGGACACCGAGACAAGAAAGTGAAACCAACATCTCTTGGATGATTCTGTATATTTTATATTTTACGGTCAAGCAAGAAACCATCTTCCATTGTCCCAAGCTTATTTCCATTCAAAACTCTTCCCAGTTATTGCAATACAGGAGGCAGAAGAAATTCTTTATGCCACCTTATTTAATTTTCGGTGTGCCGAATTGCTATCCATTTCCTGGACTATCTATGTGTAGGAATTTGAACTCTGAATTTGACCCATTAACATTCTTGCACCAGAAATTATGGAGACACGACGCTTGCCAACTATTTTATAAGGTCTTCAATTATTTTGTTTCATTTTTTAAAGCATTGATATTTGGAAGATATTTCCCCCGGTTCTCTGGCCAACTGACAATCTTCCTGGATAGGAGGGATATAGTAGAATAAATGGAGAACTATAATGTTATAAGTATTTTTGGGTCTAAACAAAATCCTTGCTTCCTTCCATGTCACATATCTGGTACAATTTGTTTTGCTGGAATAGCAGGGGAGTACATCTACTGGTTGCATTTTTTTCATGCAAAAAGGAAAGGACAATTCATGTCTATGCCTTGGAAAGTATGGGATTTCATGGTCAGGAACCACTTCAACAGTTCTTTCACTTACACTATCCTGAATGGAATCTGAACTAGTACCTATGATTCACACAAGCAGAACTGAAAAGACCCGGGTGAAAAAAGTGCCCAATCCCCAACTGCCACAGGCAAGACCACATCATCTCGTGGTAGTACTCCAA
>SNQJ01S0104467.1:0-11043 GCA_010110895.2 Picea sitchensis
CCCCCCCCCCTCTCAGTAATCCTATAAAAATGGCCCTGGAAGTACAAAAAGATGTGTTGACCTGAAAGCATACAAAATAAGCCAATTGGATTAGGTGGAAGGCCACTAGTATCCACCTGGAATATTTGTAGGGCTTCAGAGAACCCTCGAAGTGTAGAACCCAAAATTAGAAATAAGTACAAAAGAACGTGTTGAACTAAAAAATATCAAGAGGAGTGAGTTGGAATAAGTGGGTGGCCACCAATATCCACCTGGATCTCTCCTCCCCCATTAGGAAGTATTGGTCTCCATTGCATTGAGTTCCCCCATTAGGTGAGGAAACTTCTGTTTAATTTGGCCCCAGGTGAGCCACTTTCCTTGGTGGATGAGTTTCCCTGCCTTGACAACCTGATAAAGATGGATCCTATGTTGGCCAGTGCCATTGACCTGTGTGTCCACTATATGATCAGTGCATACATGTTCCATGCAGTCAGGTTTGAGCTTTGTTGGTGTTAGTTGTTCTGGGATATCTGAGGTGTCTAATAATGGTGGAAAATATGGTCGAAGGAGGTCCACTTTGAAGACTCAGTGCAAACCAAGGAAGGGTGGAGTGTTGATCTCAAAACCATTGCTACCCACAACCTTGGTGATGGTGTAAGGCCCATAACGAAGTGGGTGGAGCTTCCGATGGGGCCCTGTAAGATGATCCTTCTGCAAATGTAACCCGACCTTGTATCCAACTTGAAACTGGTGCAGTACCTTGTGTTGATCATGGTGTTTCTTGTACTTAGCACTGACTTTCTTCAAAATCTCATGGACCTGTTGGTGGATGTGTTGAATACGCTCAATGAATTTGGTGTCTTTTTCGGTCTTAGACTAAACATGGGAAGAGATTGTCTATGTGGTTGCAAGAGGCAGTGCAACATTAATGGGACCCAATGGATGGAATCCCAACCCCACCTAAAATGGGCTATGGTCAGTGGAGCTATGGAGAGCCCTATTGTAACTATGTTGAACATAGGGGAGACTCTCATCCCATGTACGCATGTGACTAGAGTTGTACATGTGTAAGATGTGCACAATAATTTGATTGGTGACCTCTGTTTGGTCATATTTTTGGGGGTGGAAAGAAGTGGATTTAGTGAGCTTGGTGTCCAACAGTGACTAGAGACTCGACCAAAATGTGTTGAGGAACCTATTGTCCCAGTAAGAGATGAATCATGATGGTCTGTGGTATCCCAAAATGGACCCACACTTGTTCGAAGAATATATTGGAAGTATTTGTCATTGTGATGTTCTTCTTGAAGGCTTTGAGGATGGCCATCTTTGAAAATCGGTCAATGACCAAAAATACACAATCATTTCCTTGCTTGGTAGACAGAAGGCTAGAAAATTAATCCATCGAGGTGGATTTCCAAGGCTTCTCGGGGGTAGGAAGAGGGGTGTATAATCCTTTCTTCTTGATGGCTTGCTTGGAAATGGAACATGTAGTGCAAGATTTGATATACATGTTGACATCCTGTCAAAGTTTTGGCCAATAAAAATGTTTCTGGAGAACGACCACAATTTTCTCCATGCCAAAATGTCCTGACATTCAACTGTAATGGGATTCCCAAATAAGCTTTACATCCTCACTTGCAGGAACACAGAGATGGCCCAGATGGCATAACAGGCCATCCTAAATGTGAAAATCGGTGAAATCTTCTCATGTACCCAAGAGATAATAGGTGGTGGTGAAGTCTAGATATTACTAATAAAGTTGAGGCCACTCAAATGCCTCATGTCCACAGGAATGGAGCATAATGGTGAGTACAGTCATGGGAGGTCGATTGAGGCATTCATCGACACAATGTTTTCTCCATTTATTATACTTGATGTTGATATGGAATTGTTGCAAGTAGGTGGACCAATTCTAATGGCAGTCATTCTGCAACTTCCCATTTGTTTGTATGAACTGCATAGGCTTGTGATTAGTGTGGATGATCATCTTCTTTCCCATAATATAATGTTTTCATTGACGACAGGATTGTACAATGGAATACATTTCCTTTTCATAGGTGGGATATTTATGGACAATATCTAAGAGTGTCTCACTATGGTATGCCATTGGATGACTGTGCTAAGTGAGAAGTACGCCTACAACATAGTCAGATGCATCAGTCTCAATCTCAAACAGTTGTTGTAGATAAGGAACAGAGAGTACTGGATATGAGTACAAATGATACTTCATATCATCAAATTCTTGTTGTTGTTCCTTTCCCCACACAAACATTTCCCTGCCACCTCCCTTGGTCATGTGGTTGAGGGCCCATGCAATATGGGAGAATCCCAACATCAACCGTTGGTAGAAGTTGGCCAGTCCCAAGAATCTCTGATTCTTGGTTAGTGTGGTTGAGGCTGGACAGTCATAGATGACTTGAATCCTACTGAGATCAACATGTAACCCATGCTCATCAACAATATAATCCAAGTATTTGACCTTGTTCATCCCAAAGGATCATTTTTCCAAGTTGGAATATATCGTGTGTTGTCGAAGAGTGCTCAAAACTTGTTGAATACGTTGCATGTGATCCTCCCAAGTTTTTTTGAAGATGAGTATGTCATCCAAATATACCACCACAAAAGAGTTGGTGAAGGGTCTCAATACATCATCCATCAACCTCATGAAAGTGGCTGGTGAATTTGTTAAGACAAAGGGCATGACCAACCATTCAAAGGGACCTTCTTTAGATTTGAAAGTTGTCTTCCATACATCAATTGGTTCAATGGGAACCTGGTGGTAGCTAGATTTTAGGTCAATATTGTTGAATACATTTTCCCCTTTGACTTGGTCAGGAAGGTCATCAATCCCAGGAATTGGTTACTGGATCCTGACTGTGATTTTGTTTAATTCTCTATAATCAATGCAGAGTCACTAGGTCTCATCATTTGTTTTCACCAGTATAATCGAGCTTCCATAAGGGGAGGAGTTGGGTCTGATGTGCCCCTTTTGAAGAAGCTCTTGGATCTGATGCTTGATTTCATCATTTTCCATCAGCGAGTGACGATAGACTGGTCCATTATGAAAAGTCACACTGGGGGTTGGATCAATTGGATTCTTGACTTGGAAGTGCATCGGTACCCCGGTGGGTGAGGAGAAGATGTCTTTGTACTCTTCCATGATCCCTTCCACTTGCTTCTACTGCATAGAGAGGCTCTATGTAGAGGCCACATATGTGTCAATGAACTTCTACTTACTGTGGAATAGATCACAAAGAAGACAAACTTCTTGGTCTGTGAAATGACCTTACTGCATTGCTTAGAAGAGATTAAACAAATAGAGGTAGGAAACACTACCTCTGGTATCTTGTACAATTGTCTACCCAAAGTAATAATAACATTGCAGGGTCTAGACTCATACAGAACATGACACTTCCAAAAATATGGTTTTCCTAAAAGAACATCACAAAATTCAAGGGGAGAAATATCACACAATAACTCGTCTTTGAAAGGATTGATTCCATAGGGAAGATAGAATTGTTGTCTAACACAAAGATATCTTCCTTGGAAAATCTATCCGATGGTGTAGGGTTGTGGGTGTGGTTTCGTTAGCACGTCTAGCCGCTTGATGACCTCTATTGAGATCAGGTTCTTTTGTTTTCCTCTATGGACAATGAAATGAAGCGGAGCCCCCTTTACCCACATCTGTGAGTGAAAGAGGCGTTCCCCTTCCTTTGTTTCTTCTAGTTCGCTTGGCTGGAATTCGGTGGTAGAAATAGTGGCATTGGGTTCAACATCAATAATTTGTTTCCGTCCTTCTAGATTTTATTCGGAGTCAGAATCAGCCTCTGACTTGGATGCCTTTAGCTTGGCCATGAGTGACTTCTTCGAGAAACATTCTTCAATTCTTTTCCAAAAGATTTTATGGTATTCACACCTCTTTCCCATGTCCTTCTTCATATTCTCATTTCCCTTCTTGTGTTTTGAATTAGACTGGTTGTCTTGAGAGTGGCTATATTTTCTCTTCCCCTTTCTATGTGGTTTGGGGCCACCTTTACCCCGCTTCGGCTGTGAGGAGTTTGCAAATCCAAACTCTCGCCTCTTCTGCTTAAATTTTTTCTCAATCTTGACAACATATCTATAAGTCATACCCAATGAGACAATGTCTAGAAATCCCATTTTGTTTGAATGTATCTATGAAAAAAAACATGGTATTTGAGCACCAAATGTCACTCAGAGTCTTTGATGCCCAATTTGGTGCGCATGGTATGGAAACTATTAGCGAAATATGGTATTGTCTAGTCCCTTTCTTGACGCGGGGTGGTCCATTTGGTGTACAAGTCCTCATAGCTTCCAGCAGGGTAGTATTGTTCTTTAATGGCATCCAGGAAGGAATCCCATGTAGGGGAAACCAAAAATATTGCAGATTCCTCTATAGCCCCTTGCTCAAAGTAAGTATCCCACCAGTCCTTAACATGGGGGATGGCATTAAGGAGTGAAAAAGTAATATTTTCCCTATCATAAAAATTGTGGACCAAAAAATACCCTTCGAGGATATTCAACCATTTATCTATAGAATCTGCATCTACCATTCCTTCAAATAATGAAATATACAAATTTACTTGTACCTTAAAGGGGGTTGCATGGCCACTTGATGAAGATGCTTCTCCTGTGGACATTCGCCAAAGGATCTACGCAAATTTATCCATCATTTAATTCCTTTGACACACAAGGGATTCCTCGAGAAACATTTTAAAAGGATCTCCTACTCCATCATATTTCTTTTCATCCCCCATGGGTTGTTGTTGGGCTCGGCACAACCGATCTTGCAATGACTCGATTGGTTCGAATCCCAACTTCTTGTACCCAGATATTGTCAGGGACATGCACGAAGAAAAATAAATGAATAACACACTTCTTTGATACCACTGATCTGGATTTAGGAGTGGAACAAACTGATTAACAAAATTAATACAATAAACACAGAGATATGAAGAAAAAAATTATATCTAGTGAACAATATCTTCTATTGAATAAATGAAATAGGCTGAAATTGTAAAACTACATAACTGAAACACTTTCTCGAATGGTGGTAGTTATCTCCAAGAAAAGATGTGGTTGTTATGCACATATGTCTGAGTAGAATTATTAGAATGAGGCTCCAGAGGCATTTTTAACATTACTCATGAATTCCAAAACCCTAGACATCCAAAAACCTAAACCTAGGGTATGAAACGCAAAACGTTATGTGGGACCCTATGGGTAAGTTGGTACCTCAACTTCTCAAGGTCGTAACTTATGCATACGACCTTTGTTTTAGGCATGTGATAGCCCATTCAAAAGGTATTTTCGATAACTCACATTACACCATCAAAATCTAACTCTATCTACAATTTGACTATGGCGAGAAAAAAAAAACATTGTTTAGGGCCCCAAAACGGCCCTGGAAGTACATAAAGATCTGTTGACATGAAAACATACAAAATAATCCAGTTGGATTAGGTGGGAGGCTGGTAGTATCCACCTGGAATATGTGTAGAGTTTCAAAAATCCATGGAAGTGTAGAACCTGCAATTACAAAGAAGTACAGAAGAATGTGCTAAACTAAAAATTTTCAAGAGCCAATTGGAATAGGTGGGTGGCCACCAATATCCACCTGGATCAATGCGGATGGCTATGTTGATGAGATACGTGTAGTAGCATCATGATCACCACCCCTCAACATATTGATGAGGTTGACAACACCAACAATATGATGCATCAACATTGTCATGTCATGAGGAAAACACCTCCATGTAGTAGAGATATCCTCTACCCATAATATGTCTTTAGGGGGTACAGGTACAACTTCGTGACTAGTCAGGACACGACATAGCTCATTTGTCACCTCTAGTTGGACTCTCTTATCCATCTTGTGTGACTTTTGGGGTCTTTATAATACTGAAGGTTAGTCCTCTGCCTCCTCCATCACCTCATCCTCATGTCGGGAAGGTGCATCCCCAACATATTTTCCAATATTTGCAAAACAATAGATAATAATAATAAGATAATTGAAACAAATTGTTATAATAAATTACATGTGCATTAAACAAGACATTAAAATATGAAAATAGATTGATTAAAACATAATTATAATATTACCTATCTCATATGTTGGCTCCTCTATTGTAAATCACATGTTTGGACATGCTCTCCAATCTATATGCTTGCCTAATCAATCAGGGTTCCTGCAATAAACTATCCACATAATACAACATAGAGAAACTAATGTGCTACCCATAAGAGATATATTGTGACAATCACAAGAGAATATGACACACTAACTTAGCATCCTATCTATGAAATGAACCTATCCACAGCTGACCACCACAAACCTGGAACTCCACAACCAAAATAATATGTGGAATAGTATATCTTTGCACATATGTTAGTTTGGTATCTGCTACAACACCAGGTTGTAGAGTAGATAAATGGGGAAGATACACCCCCCTTCCTAGGCAACCCAATGATGAAATGGACATCGTCTTCTATGGGATAATACCACATATCGGGACCAATCTTGAACCCCTATCTCGCATGATCCTAGTGAGGGATCAACTGATGTAACAATATAGAGTTCCCCCTAAGGAATGCACCCTCCTAATAAAATTTTAGGATGCCAATATCCATCAAAAGGTCTTGTTTCTAATGTGAAAGAGGGAGAGGGTACAACTCCCTATCCTTCTCCCTAGCCTCCCACTCACGCACAAATGTGTGTGTCTCAACTTGTTATTGTTCTGCCTCCTCCTCCTCTCATTTTCATCGTCTATTATTCACATACAAATATTGTTAGGAACATATATAAATACAAAATAAATTGAAATTATAAAAAATATACATATATGAATGACATGTATTTAAAAAATTCCAACATTATTTATTTTTTGAAAAAAATATTTAAAATCGACCTGTGTGCCTCCAATAGAACATACACCCCAAGGATGGTTTTTTATCTCATAAAAATAACACAGTTAATCAATGCATATCATACGATGATCTGTACTAACTTAGTGCCTTTAACCACGTCGGTTCAATGCTTTTAACAACACCGGTTTATTTTGTTAACAAAGACACACTGCAATGCTAAATTTTATAGTGCACAAATCCATTGTGACCTTTGTTAAACCAAAAGCATCGGTGTGTCATGTCTACCAGAGCATCGACATGTTGTCTATGTTAAGTACCAAAGACCTAAATACAAAATATCACAATAGTACCAAATATATCTTAATACAATCACCAAATGAGATATATGGAACAATATAGAAAACCACCACTTTATTATATCAAAACCCTTGAGGTAGGGAAACACCATACAATGGATCCTATTATGGAATGGATCCTCTCCTGTTCACTTGCCTCTTTGAGTGGGCATCCTCCTATTGAGATACCACTCCAAATACAATAATTCTCTTCTATATCTCATTACATTGCTTGAACCCCTTTATATAGTGCCACCAACCACCTAAGAACATTCTAGAGGAAGAACCTTCTAGAAGCAGAACCTTCTAAGAAGTCCTCTTACATTTATTATATATAACTACCATAGTGGGCCTTATTTAATACTATATTGGACCTAGTAGACCTTACATTGAATGGCCTCTACTATTATAACTATGGGCCCTCCATGCCCCCCACTACCTCTCTATCTACCTAACATTTCATCCTCCTTATGAGAGTTTTGTCCTCAACGCTTATTATGAGGGTGTACAACCATATACTAGGGTCCCATGGATAAGTGTGGACCATAGTGTTGAAGTAGACTAGAGACCCAGGGTCCCATGTATAAATGAAAGCCACCATGTTGAATTAGTCCAACCGCCATTGTAAACTGGCTATAGAACCATGGTTTCATGTCTAAGTTATCATGTGAACTCCACACAAAATATATTGGAACCTAATAACCAACTGAAAATGATGTTCCAAAGACTGGCACCTGTCATGTGGATCCAAATAAGAAGATCCATCCACATAGTGGGAAAGGGTCATAACTGAATATGGAATGAATAATACCATTGTATAATATGTAGGATTGAAATTTGTAATCATAACTGGCTCTTGATTTGTCACATTGATGTTCTCTACAGAAGGTGGAGTAGAGTCATCAAATAAAATATGAAAGTGGTTTTCATCCCAGAAACGACAACTATCCATATATCAATGATCACAATCGACCTCAAAATCATACCAAACATATACTTATTGAGTATATGCATCCCTGATGTCCTCCATAAGATATCTCTCATGTATGCTAGCCAAGGACCTTTGAGCATTGTGACAATTGTCCCTGAAAACTTGTAGACCCTCTTGGAGATGGTTCTCAAGGGTTTTAATATTCCGTCTAATTTCCATGAGAAGTAGAATATCCATTTGAAATATCACATATAATATAACAAAATAAATATTATCTATCCAATGGCATTGATCTAGTAGAAATTTGAGCACTCTGTGAAAAATTATGAGTTATGCAGTCATGTCGCCCTCACGAAAAACCCCCCAAAAATGGCTGATTTTAAATCAGCGATATATCAACTTCCGAAGCTCCGATTTGGGTGATTTATTTTTTGAAATCAACTATTTTTGAAAGAGGAACTCATATATGTAATTTTTTTTTAGCATATTCAACCTCCAGGTGCTACAGAAATAAAAAAAATCGTTTCATCGTCCATGGAAAAAACCCTGAAAATTTGCATATTTTAAAGTGTTGATATCTTGACTTCCTGGACTCTGTTTCGGATGATTTTTTTATTTTAATTGGGTTTTGTCTAGAGGAACTCAGATCTACAACCCATTTCTGAAATTTTTTCTCAAAAATATACATAAATTGTCTAGAATTTTGTGTCCCTCTTTTTCTTCTTAGAAAAATCTGCAAAAATAAAAATTTGCCCACACTTCTTGCCAAGGAAAGTGATCTGATACCACTTGTTTAGTACCAAAGACCTGAATACAAAATACCAAAATAGTAAAAAATATATATTAAT
Organism: Picea sitchensis; assembly: GCA_010110895.2. NCBI lineage: Eukaryota > Viridiplantae > Streptophyta > Pinopsida > Pinales > Pinaceae > Picea > Picea sitchensis. The sequence goes on from SNQJ01S0104467.1 coordinate 8,979, forward strand.
ACAATCACCACACAAGATATATGGAACAATATAGAAAACCACCACTTTATTATATCAAAACCCTTGAGGTAGGGAAATACCATACAATGGATCCTATTATGGAAGGGATCCTCTCTTTTTCACTTGCCTCTTCAAGGGGGAATCCTCCTATTGAGATACCACTCCAAATAAAATAATTCTCTTCTATATATCATTACATTACTTGAACCCCTTTATATAGTGCTACCAACCACCTAAGAACATTCTAGAGGAAGAACCTTCTAGAAGCAGAACCTTCTAAGAAGTCCTCTTACATTTATTATATCTAACTACCATAATGGGACTTACTTAATACTACAGTAGACCTAGTCCACCTTACATTGAATGGCCTCTACTATTATAACTATGGGCTCTCCGATGTATTACTAACACATCGTTAGCGAGCCTTACAGAAGACAAACTGTGTTGTTTATTTTTCAAAACATGTCGTGATGCATATGTTCAACATTTTTGCACTAGTACACAACATCTATTTATGCATCACCATGGATTTAAGTAGTGCACCTACTAAGTCTCACTTCTCTAATTGGTTATTCATAATTCACCCCAGTGACATTGTCTTTATGACATTAGTGCATTTATTGGAACCGCTAAGCTAAACTCCATTATCACAACTGAAGTGATGCAATGTGTTACTATTAATGCACTGGTACCACCATGATAGTGGAGCATTGATGTTTTGTACCTCAATGCATTGTAGAGGATAGAGCACTGAGAACGACATGTCCAATGAGATGCCCTGCTATGAAAATGCGGGCAATATGTGTCCCAATTCGTTTTTGTATATAGTACATGTGCATTGGATTAAAATGGTTCCAATGCTACATTAAACTTTATAAATCGATATGTCAGTGGTGTTATTATTTATGTGAACTGTATCGATGCGTAATGTTCAATGACACCAGTGCAATTTGTTTAGTGTGTGTGTTTTTTATTATAAAGTATGGCGGTGCGTTTGAACATTGACGCATCAGGAATTATGTTTCTGATACACCCTGGTGCAGTTGGTTAAACTTAGTGCATCATTATGTTAATTTTTATCTACCGTGGAGCTAGTAGTGTGGTTAATGAACTAAAATGTACCGGTGCAGGTAGAAACCTGTTGTGCATTAGATTCAAGGAATTATGGAGGACACACCACTTTATTTTTTAATAATTTATTGCAGTGTGTTTTCTTGAATGGCACCTGTGCATACATATATGAGATGCACTAGAGGCATTTATCACTGTGAATTTAACATAGTACACACTTCTTCAGGGAGAGCTGAACCGTTTAAGCACATCGTGCAAAACTGAAAAATATTTCCAAATTTCAAGTTAAATTCTAATTTTGATTGGATGAAATTGAAAATAGGAAGGTAATAAATAATTTATGTGGTCTATTCTGTCTCGAGAAGGCATGGTTGCACCATTGAGAGGAAATAAAAATCCATGGTAATTTCCAAAATTTGGAAATGTGTGGAATCCACCAATGGAGCTATCCAAGTCGATGTAGAGCACCAGAAATACGGTGTCTTAGGAATACAAGTGAGCATCGATGCTTTCTTGAAAGTCTGGAATCTTAGGATGCACTGTAACAATGAAAATCGGTTTGGTATTTTTTTTTATCCTACAGTACTGTGCTTGATGACAGTGATGTGCACTAGTGCGTAATGTTTAATGACACCATTGTGATTTATTCGATGCATGTATTTTTATTATAAATTATGGTGGTGTGTTTGAACATTGACGCAACGGTGTGTTATGTTTTGGGTACACCCCGGTGTAGTTGGTTAAACTTGGTGCACCGGTAGCTTAAATTTTATATATCATATAGCTAGCAGTGAGGTTAATGAAGTGAAATGTGATGGTGTAGGTAGAAGCCCATTATGCACCATTTTCAGGGTGTTTTGAAGGATGCACTTCTTTGTTTTTAAATAATTTATCATAGTGCACTTGTTTGAATGACACATGTGCATGCATATATGACATGCACTGGAAGCGATTTTTTTGGGCCTCTTTTCTGATCCCCCCCCCCCTATTTCTA
>SNQJ01S0104467.1:11093-21738 GCA_010110895.2 Picea sitchensis
CCGCTTCTTTTATTACCTCTTCTTTTCTCCCTTCTATACTTCCCTCTTTTCCCTTTTCTCTTTTCCCTTCTTTTTCCCTTTCTTGGTTTTGATAAGACAACCATACTTAATAATTTTTTATGTTCGAGGACTTTCGGACTCATGGACCTTCTCACTTGTATTATCTTCCATTCACTCATGTATAATTCCATCCAACACTTCGATTATTTTTTCACCACAGAATTTCATACTTTTGGACTTGCAGACCCATGTGATGTACCTCCACTTTCTCCATTGTCCGCCCGAAATTTTCCAACACTTAGCCATTTCATACATTCGGACTTTCAATCTTGTGGATATTCCTTTTCATACTTTTCATCCACCCCGATTCTCTGCCATTACTTGTCCCTTCACATTTTTTGATCTCACATTTATTTTTATCCCTACGAAACCAACTACTAAATTTATTGTTGAAGTGGTTGTTAATTAATGATGCTTATGATGAGTCTAGTGATATTTATTTTGAGTTAATGTTTCCGTAAAAACAAATCTAACTCAAGTTCATTTTACTGTGAAAAGTAATTTCAAGAAAATTTGGCGATCTTCGCAAACACATCCATGAGAAAAAAATTGCATGTGGGGATAATTTGAACCTCTTCACTAGAGAAGATCAGAATTATCATTGGTCCCACTCCTACTAGTATTATTCAAAATTTAATGCAAACCCCCACCACTCCTAGGTTTTTTGAGACCTCTCGATCTAGGATTGTTCACTTAAGGGAGATGGATTATCTCTCGAGATATTTTTTAACCCTCAAAATACTCTACCACAAGCATTTTCCTTTTTCCCTGCATGCAAATTTTCTTGCGTGAGGGTCTTATCACGTCAGCGGAGAAATCCACGTGACCTCGGGTTCAAAACCATGGGCTAATCTCTTTAACTGTCAGGAACTCCAGCACTTCGGAGCTCTGGGCTTTGGGAGTTCTAACTAAAACACACAACAATCCTCCCAAATTCCAAATTCACAAATAGCCGAATAGAGGCAAGGATCAACAACTCACAATACATGCCTTGATCTACGATTCACAAAAATTCTGGGACCCTGGGCTTCAGGAATTTTCCCTGTCTAAATGTGCAACACCTATGAATGTTCAAACTCTGAACTGGAAAATTAGACGACTGACATCCGCCTTGAATCGACATCCTAAGATTACTTTGGGCTCTGGGCTTTGGATCTCTTCACGCTACAACACTTCAAATCCTCCAAATGACAAACTGGTGAAGGTTTGGATCTATGATCCACATGTCCCTCTCAACAGACGATCGAGATATACTCTGGCCTTCAAGAGTTCTCAATCTAAAACAATTTATGCCTTCGTTCTCTTGGACTGCCAGATTCTCAAATCACTAGAAATCTACCGAAACGTGGACTTGATGCCAACGGTCAAGATCTGCTCTGGTCTTTGAAGCTTTGGGATTTTTTCACACTCTTGCAAAACATTTTAGGTTCACCGGATAGTCGGACTTCAAGATAAATTTTTATCTGCGGACATGTGTCCCCCGTCTACCAACGGTCCAGATTAACTTCAGACTCTAGGACTTCAGGAAATTTGTCTCCTCTAAAACACACACCCTAAAACTGTTGAATTCGTGAAGTCCGAAGGACTTAAAGGGTTAACACTCGTGCACCTTATCTAGATGTGATGGTTGTGAAAAAATGCGGCTTCTCCTGAATGGATCTCGTCTGCTCAACCTCCAAACAAAATGAATCCTTTATCCAAGGACCTTTTCTTGCTATTATTCTTGATCTTTGTCACTCTAAGTGATTCAAACCTTGGCTCACACCTTGCGCTACTTTTCTCGAGATTGAGACTTAGAAAAAAATATCTTGCTCACTCCTTGCACTACTTTTCTCGAGATTGAGACTTATAAAAAAATATATTGCTCACTCCTTGCACTCGCTCTCCTTGAGACTCTCTCAACACTTCACTAAGTGTTGGCCCTGTGCACTCCTTGCACAGGTATATCCTTCGAGATTTTTATACTCAAACGAGTATATGTGCACTCCTTTCACTCACTCTACGAATTTCACTATATCTCTCTTGAGCTATCGAGTTTGTAAACAACTCTTCCTTCGCACTCCTTGCACTAGGATTTCAAAAGAGAAACAATTGAAACTTATATAACATCAAAGGTTCATTCATTTAACAATGAAATACACTCATAGGCATATAAACATAGAAAATAGATAGCATAACATTACCCAAATAACTCAGAGATAAGCAAACTCAAACATGTGAAGTAAATATCCTCTATTATATTCCTTCAGGAAAAAATTTACAAGAGTTCCCACAACTCTCAGCTTCTCTCTTTCTCCGCAGTAATCAAAAATATCTCAACGAAAAATACAATATTCTTCAGCAAACTCTTTTGGGCATAGATTACATACATTTATACATGGAGGGGCTTCTCGAGCCTTCCTTCCAACTACTATAGTGTTTTCACATCATAATTAAAACATTCTACTACTAAGATTATTACAAATAAATGAGTATTTACAATATAGATATGAGTCGATGCTCCAAATCTGTATAATCCTTTGGGCATTAAATAAATTACAATCTCCTGGATTGTTTACAATGGCTCATGCCTCAAAATCTTACGGGCCTTTAATTACAATATTTTCAAAACATTAAAGTGATGTGCTCTCCTTGGAGTCCAAAACCAATTTCAATGTGCATGATGGATATTGATCTATCCTCCATTTGGCCTCATCAAATGTTGATGGAAATGCTCCTTCATCAAAATTGTTGGATAAAGAGAACAACAAAGTGTGGACCCCAGGAATAGTTCTCGCGGGATGTGCTCCAGAAGTCTTTGAATGCAATGATATTGTCACCTGGTGCATTGATGAGCTTATTCAAAATACAAGGGTCATCGTGTTGCATAGTAGTTCTCCTATCTCATTGGTTCCTTCAATATTTAGAGAAATGTTGAAATTTCCAGAGCCGAACCTGGTTTATAAAGGGGAGGAAGCTATAAATTTCCTAAAAAGAAAGAATAATAAAATAGAGCTTCTCCAATAATATTTTCATGACCCTGCGTCAATTCCTGAAGATATATCCAGAATTCAGGTAATTTTTTTAAAGAATCCTTATAAATAAATTGACCGATTATTTACTCAAATTGTTGGCCAGAACTCTACATAAACAATTCCTTGACTAGCATTATATATACTGCATTTCGTTGTTCATGAAAATTCTATCTTCGACTGGGTGAAGATAATTTAGAATCAAATCACTGCACAATTGACTAATTTCAAGACTGATAAAAGGTTTTATATGTTGTCTTATTTGATATTTTCTATCACATATTGTCATACCTTTGAGGGTTTAAACATTTTCTGGAGAGTTAAAATAAATGTGGACCATGTGACCATGTGGTACCAAGATCTATGGAGGTAGAGAGTCAGCCATCATTTCTATGAGGTGTGTTCATAGTTTGTGTCTAAATTCAAGAAGTTATTATTTTGAGAAGCCACTTCACGACTATCATTGGAAGCAACAACTTTTCTGAAGGGAAAAGGAGTTCTTGAGAAAATGGAAGATTACAATGTCATCAAGGTTTTATGATCTATTAAAAAACCTATTTTCCTTCCTAACTATATATCTAATAATTTTTTTATCATTGAGATAGCTAGGAAATATAAATTCTGGCTCCATGCTTTCTCTGAAGAAAGGAAGAAGTAGTTCATACCTCTCTCATGGAAAGTTGGTGAAATTATGAACTGATATTCACATAGGAAATCAAGGGTTTCGACCCTAATCATATTTTTTATAATCATCTTTTTTTAGTTGGGCTCAGTCCTGCACTTTTAAATTCAGTCATCGACAGAGAAGAAGAAAATGGCAGCCACAATCCAAATAACCAAGAAGCCGACAGAGATTTTGGAGATATAGATACTATTATAAGTACTACAGAGCACCATAAAGAAAGAGGTAAACCCTTGAGTGATAAAAATTTACAGTCACCAATTGTCTCTCAAAGAAGTGCCTTACCAAAGGAAAATCCTCAGCTAGGGATGTCCCACACAAGAAAAATGCATAGCAATAACTCAGGAGATGATGAAGAGAGGAACCCTCCTAAAGGGAACCTAGAGAATCCCCATAAATGAAAAGTCAAAATAAAAAAGGACTAATTCACAGTAGGAGGGAGATGAAACACATGCTCCAGAAGATGATTTGTTATCGAATAATATGGATTTGGATGTATATATTGAAAATATTACTTTCCCAGATGTAGAAGTATTAGCTCGATAAAATGTACAATATGTTTCCGCACTCGTGATATAGGATGAGACATTTTATGATGAGGAAATGTCGTTGAACAAAATGCATATTTTAATAAAGAATCTAAGAAATTATTTTTTGAGAGAACTACAAAGAGTAAGAACGGGAAGCTACAGTCTACCATTGATACTTGAGATATGTTACCTTGCAAATTATCTATTCATAAAGTTACATAGGATGCACTTGACATTTCAATTGCACACATGGAAGACGAGAATGATCAGTTGAAATAAAGAAATAAAGAATTGGAGGAAACCCTCATTCCTCCACCTATTTTGGATTCTCCCGTTTCTATGATTCATCCTGGAAAAGGTTTTCAAGAAAACCCAAAACGAAGTGCAAAGGTCAAAGTAATTTCCAATTTAATCATTTCCACATGACATTTTGTTGAAGAAAATATTAAGAAAATGATGTCATTGATTGTAGAGCTATGGTATATTGAAAAGGGTTTTACTTCACTCAGTTTGAGAATTCATAATACTAGGGAATACTTGAATTCGGATTTGAAAAATGATGAAGGGTTTTACATAGATGGAGTTATGATGTTTGCAATGAAAACTTTGACAATGAAAGAGAAAACAAGAAATAAATAAAATCTACCTTCTTCGATCCGCATCAAACAATTAAAATCATGTTGGATGGAAAGAATTAATGTGTTAAAGGGTATGATAACTCAAATGACTGACTTATCAAGAAGGAAGAATGAAGCATATTAAAAGATACTTGATTTGGATATCGTTGGAACCACCATTGAGGCCCCAAACCCTAAATATCTTTCAAATTCTATGCTCATGACTCAACAACATTTCAAAGAGAAAATTGAAGATTTAAAAAGGATATCGTCTAAAAAGTTTGATAATATGATTGAATTTACACATGACGACATTGACAGTTGTCTTGTTGAGTACACAAATAAAAATGAAGATATTGAAAAATATATTACAAAATTTATATGTTGATCTTAAAGAAATTGAAAAGGAGTTGTTTAATGTTAAAATAAAACAAGAAGTAATCATTTCCCCATTAAGGGACTTTATCCAAGAATGGTTGAAGAACTCAATCATCAAGATCTCTGAAATTCCAGCAGAGGTAGCTATGACTGGTAATCAAACCACAACCATCAAGAGTATAAATGAAATAGAAGAAAGTAAATGAAAAGTGAGAGATGCCATAATAGTAAGTCTATGTTGATCTCATGCTTCTTTCTTTATCAATTTTCATCCAGTTATTCTTCTTCTTTAAATAGAAAAGTATAACTGAATCTTGATAACTTTCTCTTTGTCTTCTTTCCATATTATGTTGTTTGACATCCTCCCACTTTCTTCCTTATACATTTTATCTTCTTGTATATGTTTGATTTATGGTCCGCAATAGCCCCAATACCATTCCTATGGACAAACTCCTTTAATTTTCAAAGCATTGTAACCGACTATTATTTTTTGAAAAATCCCAGAGACCTAATTCCGGATCAGTTTTGAATTTATTTTATAACTCTGAGTTTTGACTATAAAGTATTTCAAATTGATCTATCATAATCTTATTTTGAACTATAGAATAATTCACTCTATAAAAGTTCTCTCATGTGTACATACCATCTTCTTTTATTTTGATGTGATCATAAATCTTTATTTTCACTATGATGGATGTGAGGAAATTTTGCTTATTTTTGGTAATGTGTGATATTCCGGGTACATTTCTCAAGAATGATATGTTATAAATCCTTTTTCTTTTCATCATTTCTGTCTTTCTTTGAGCATAAAAGATTGGACTATCTTAAGGTCCTATATTATTTCTTGATCTTAAGTTATTAAGAATATCATAAGCCAAAGAGGAGTACCACCTCTATAAAAACGAAGGATGATTCATAGCCTCGTGAGGTTTTCATTTCGTTCATTTATGGATTCAAGCGTCAAAAGGTGCTCACCATGAATTTAACACAATACACATCGCTATGGGGTGAGCCAAACCACTCAAGTGCACCGCACGAAATTGAAAAAAATTCCAAATTTCAAGCTAAATTCAAATTTTGACTGGATGAAAATGAAAATAGGAAGTTAATAAATAATTTACTGGGTCTCTTCTATCTCAAGGAGGCATGATTTAAGCATTGAGAGGAAATTAAAATTCATGGCAATTTCCAAAATTTGGAAATGTGTGGAATCCACCAATGGAGCTATGCAATTCAATGTAGAGCACTCGAAATAGGGAGTCCTAGGAAGAAAGGTGAATACTGATTCTTGCTTGAGATTTTGGAAGCATGGGATGTACTGTAACAATGAAAATTGGTTTGGTAATTTTTTTTTATTTACCCTACCACGGTGCACCTGATGAAAGTTAGGCGCATCATTGCATAATGTTCAATGGCATCGGTGTAATTTATTCGGTGCATGTAATTTTATTATAAAGTATGGTAGTACTAAAGGAACATTTGTGCATCGATGCTTTATTGTTCATGAACACATCAGTGCATATATACCTTAAAGGTGCACTGGGAAAAAAACCTCTACAAAAACCTTTGTCTTCCCGTCTCCACTAACAACCTCTGCTATAAACAACTAAGGGAAATTTTTTGTGGGAGGTTCCATAAAAACCTCTGCAAGAAGGAGTTCTCCTTATAGTTTTTACTTTTATCCTCTAATTATTTATCGCACAATAGATTCTCCTTAAATTTATCATGTACAATATTTTTAATATCATCATATTCTGCAAAAATAACTTCTTCTTTTATTACCCAATGATTTATCCAAGACTTGGCATCATTATTCCATCCATGCTTGAGTCATTGGTGATTTTGGCTAAAGTTTGAAGCAATTTTTGGAAGCCTCTTGTTGTCCATGTTGTTTATATTTTTCATGCACATTAAGTACATACTCATAGTTTTTCTCTCAGTGGGGGAAATGTTGATTTTTCAATAGGAAAGGTTTAAGCATGAAGTTCATTCAATTTTAGCATTTTACTTAAACCATAAACAATTTTTTTGCAACAACCAAGATCACAAGAAGAAACACCATGCACAAGTACACAAGAAGTATCTTGGGAAACCTTTCTCAACAAGGGAAGAAAACCCATCCAATCCTTTGCTATATTTTTCAAGATAAATACCTCCACCACCAAGAAAACCTAGCACACAAAAGGGTGCTTACAAACCCTAGAAGACTAGTGCCCAAGAGAGGTGCACACTTTTCCCAATAATATGTACTTGCTGAAATTTGCAAACTCACACTTTAGATATGATTCCTCAATGGGGAATTTACCTTTACTTGTATTAGACTGAACCTGTCAATACAAGTGTCTATTGGAACAACACGTACAACCTCACTAACTCACAATATAATTAATAATTACTAGATTAATTATCTTTTACATTAATTATCTTTTACATTAAGGTGGGGATGACCTGTACCCTTTACATTACAATTAGGGTTACAGGTAAGTCTGACTCTTTGAACAATATAGCAAGGGATCTCATACACCCACTAGTTCTCAGCCACTAGGGGCACATCCATAGGGATTTCCATGTATCAATCTCATTGTGTCTCACAGGAGAACCACACTCACTAGTGCTCAACCAATAGGATCACGTTCACCTGTGCTCATCCACAGGCATGTCCAACTCAACAAATCTTCTTTCCCACTACACTACATTGGAGATTCATGTGGAGTTCATCATCTCAACTCTCTTCTCATAGGAGGCTAAAACATCATTTTCATATATGTCTCATAACGATGCACCCAGCTCATCAGAATTCACACATTCACCTTGTGCTTAGCCATGTGCACGCCCAACTTAGTAGATCTCCTTTCTCACTACGTTACACAGGAGAATCATCTGGAGTTCTTATCAACTCTCTATAAGGATGAGGCCATCACTACATTCTAGTTCTGTCTCAGATAGGAACCACACACCCATCTCAGGGGCTCTCTCTTAGTTCTTTGTCCTGGAGGATGTCTCAGGCAGTTGTAATCATCAACACTCCCTCTCAGCTAGGGAGGCATTCTCCACCAGGACAAGTCTCGCATGGAAGTACTCAAACTTTGTCTTGGTTGTATTCATCAATACTCCCTCTCAGCTAGGGAGGTATTCTTAACCAAACCATTTTGGTGAAGATGTATGTATTTGCTCATGTGTAGAAAGGTATTTCACTTGTGCTTCTTTCCTCTGCATCATGTCTCTGAAAAATGATATTTTATCTCAATGTGTTTCGATATATCATGAAACACAAGGTTCTCAAAGAGCTTCACACAACTCTGGTTATCATCATAGAATCCATCTCATGATCAATTAAATCTATTAGAATCTTGTGAAGTCACATTGATTCTCACACTCAATGCTATATACTCTGCTTCTGTGGTACTCAAGGCCACAGAGCTTTGTTTCATGTTGCATCAGAAAATCATGGAAAACTCCAAGGTAAAACAAAAACCAGATGTCCTTTTTCAGTCCATTGTACTCTCTACCCAATATGTATCAGCATATCCCTGCTAACTCAAGTCCACACTGGAGGCATATCTCAAGCCATATCCAACTGTGACTCATATATATATCTCAATACATGCTTTACTGCTATCTAGAGAGTCTGTCTCAGTTGACTCATGGAATGACTAAGTACATCCATTGCATAGCATGAATCAAGTCTGGTGTTGACCAGATACATTAGTGATCCAATCAGCTATGGAATAGTCTCGTTTGAATCATCATCATTCATTTTCTTCAAATCCATCACCATGGATTTGCATTTTGTCATACTAAAATTCTTTAATAGTCCCACTGTATATTTTCCTTGACTCAGGAAAATCTCATCGGTCCTATGTCACACTTCTTGTCCCAATAAGTAGTGCATCATACTCAGATCCTTCATCTTGAAATCAGAAGTCTGGGCTTACTTGTATCCAACAACAAGGATTTTTGAATAAGTCATCAAAATCAGGTTCTCTTCACCAACAATGTAATAATATAGGTTTGGATCAGTAAAAATCTTGTTGAAAACCAAACTCATCAATAATCCATCCATATGATATAGTTTCCAACTCATGGATGGAAGTGTATTAGGATTACTGGATCAAGTGTCTCATCATAGACAACTCCCTTTGTTTGTGAGAATCCTCTGGCTATAGATATCTCTTTGTATTTCTCGACACTTCCATCTACTGCATGCTTGATCTTATATATCCACTTGGAAGTCACCAAAGGCTTCCCTTTTAGTCTTTGAACAATATATTATACATCATTATTTTAAGATATACTAGTATTCTTCTGTTATGGCATCTTGCCATACCTATTCTCTTGTTTCTTCTCCAAGACAAGGAGGCTCAAAATCAATGATGTGGCTCATGGCTGAAGAGTAGCTCGAAAAATATCTTTGATCTCTTCGGATGTGTGATCTAGATTTTATGAGTAGAATGAAATGAATACAGATTATTAACAGGTGCTTCACACAAAATAACAGAGATACAATAAAACTAGTTTTCTATTCAATAACGAAATAACTTGAAACTGTAAAATGCAGTGGAAACAAGCTTGCTGGAATGGTGGCATCTTATCTCTGAGAAGAGATGTGAAGGCTACTCGCATTCGCAAGAAGATGATTAGAATGAGGCTCTAAAGGCATTTTTACAATAAGAAGGAATGCCAAAAACCCTAGGCATCCAAAAACCTAACCCTAGGAGATGAAACACCAAAATTCATATGGGCCCCGTTTGGGTAAGTTAGTACTTCAACTTACCGGGGTCATAACTTTTGCATACGATCTCTATTTTATGTGTATAATAGATCGTTAGAAAGGTATCATCGAGGAGATTCATTTTGGGGGCTCAATAATGCCTTTGGATATCATTGAGAACCTTGATCTTGAAAACCCTTCATTTAGGCCCTCAAAATGGCCCCAGAAGTTAAAACCTGTTAAAAATAGTAAATTGCCAAAATTGATACAAAATTGTTTTGAGCCAGTTAGAAAAGGTGGGTGGCCACTGATATCCACCTAGATCAATCCTCCCTCCTTAGGAAGCAATGGTCTCCATTGCGTTGAGTTCCCGGGGGAGAGGGAAAAGCGTTTGTTGAATCTACATCTTGGTGAGTTGCTTGTCTTGCTGGAGACATTGCGCTACTCAGTTTGTGGAAGTCTGTCACGAACCTGTTGAGGTTGAGGCTATTCAACAAGTCAAGATACATGAGAGGACGGTGTGCAGAAGGAATCTTTGCGCTTTGATGCAACCTTGTCGATCTTCTTCTGTTGGATAGAAGGCACTTGGGGCAAGGCTGTAGTGGTTGCAGTGTCCTTTTGTTCTCCTTTTGAATAGATAGTGAAGAAGCTGAATT
>SNQJ01S0104467.1:21748-39969 GCA_010110895.2 Picea sitchensis
GCATGTTTCAGCATCTGTTCTTCATAAACAATCGATTGCCATCAATGAAAACCTTGATCATCTGCGCCTTGATCATCTGCGTCATCTCTGTTGTAGCCATATTTCCAACAACATTGTTGGCTGACACGGAGATCTCATCCTTGGTTAAGCCACCCGATGTTGTATGGTTGTGGGTGTGGTGTTGTCGACAATCCCAACTGGTTGACGACCTCTGCTGAGATGAGGTTCTTCTAGCTTCCGCTATCAACAATAAAATGCAGCGGGGTCCCCTTCACCCAGATCTGTGAATGAAAAAGGCTCTCCCCCTCTTCGGGATCTATTGGTTCTTTTGGTTGAATTGTTGTGGCTGCGACAATAGCAGTGGGGTCTGCGTCAATGATCTGTCCTTTACCAGTATTTTCAGAATCGGATTCTGAATCAAGTTTTGTCTCCTTGTCTTTGATCTCGGCCACCAATGACTATTTTGAGCGACATTCATCGGTGTTGTGCGAGGGTCTTTCGTGGAAATCGCACCATTTTCCGGTGTCCTTATTTGTCTTCCCGTGACCCTTCTTTTCTTGTGTCTTAGACTGGTTTTCGGGAGACTGTTTGTTAGGGTTGTCTTTATCATACTTTTGTTTTTGCGGATTTGCAGACCCAAACTCCCGTTTGTTCTGGTGCTTAAATTTCTGCTCGATTTTAACAGCATATCGATAAGCAGCATTGAGTGATGAGATGTCCAGAAAATCCATTTCCATCTGGATGTATCTGTGTAGATCCCCACGATATTTCAGAACCAAATGTCACTTAGAGTCTTTGATACCCAGCTTCGTGTGCAAGGTATGTAAGGTATTGGTGAACTATGGAACTGCTTAGCCCCTCTGTTGCCCTAGTGTGGTCCATCTCATGTACTAGTCCTCATAGTTTCCAACAGGGTAATATTGTTCCTTTACCACATCCACAAAAAAATCCCAAGTGGGATCGGCCCCATATATTCCAGACTCCTCAGTGGAACTTTTCTCCCAGTAAGTTTCCCACCAATGTTTGACATGAGAGAGAGCTTTAAGGAGTGCGAAGGTGATCTTTTCTTTGTCGGAAAAGTTGTGAACAGAGAAATAACCTTCCAGCAGAGTTAACTATTTTTCTAGGGCTTCTGCAGCTATCTTTCCTTCAAATATAGGAATATCAAAATTAACTTGTACCTTGAAAGGCGAGGTGCCTTCAAAGTGGCCACTTGATGAAGATGTGCCTGATGCTATCGGTAGGCATTTAAGGATGTGGGCAAAACTCTCCATCATTTTGTCCCTCTGTCGCATGAGAGCTTGCTCAAGAAACAGATTGATAGGATCGCCTACTCCGTCGTTTTTATTTTCTTCCACCATTGAGGGTTTTTTGGGTGTGCGATAGCGATTTTCTTCAAGAGAGACAAGCTCGAGACTCAACTTTCTATACTCAGACCTCGTCGGGGACATGCACTGAAAAAAAAACGATCAAGAGCAGCCTGCTCTGATACCACTGATCTGGATTTTATGAGCAGAATGAAATGAATACAGATTATTAACAGGTGTTTAACACAAAATAAAAGAGATACAGTAAAACTGGTTTTCTATTCAATAACGAAATAAGTTGAAACTGTAAAATGCAGCGGAAATAAGCTTGTTGGAATGGTGGCATCTTATCTCTGAGAAGAGATGTGACGGCTACTCGCATTCGCAAGAAGACGATTAGAATGAGGCTCTGAAGGCCTTTTTACAATAAGAAGGAATTCCAAAAACCATAGGCATCCAAAAACCTAACCCTAGGAGATGAAACGCCAAAAGTCATGTGGGCCCTGTTTGGGTAAGTTAGTACTTCAACTTCCCAGGGTCGTAACTTTTGCATACGATCTCCGTTTTAGGCATATAATAGCTCGTTGGAAAGGTATCGTCGAGGATATTCATTTTGGGGACTAAATAATTCCTTTGGATATCATTGAGAACCTAGATCTTGAAAAACCTTCATTTAGGCCCTCAAAATGGCCCCGGAAGTTAAAACCTGCTAAAAATAGTAAATTGCCAAAATTGACAGAAAATTGTTTTGAGCCAGATGGAAAAGGTGGGTGGCCACCGATATCCACCTAGATAAATCCTCCCTCCTTAGGAAGCAATGGTCTCCATTGCGTTGATTTCCCGGGGGAGAGATAAAAGCATTTGTTGAATATGCATCTTGGTGAGCTGCTTGTCTTGCTGGAGACGTTGTGTTGCTTAGTTTGTGGAAGTTTGTCACAAACCTATTGAGGTTGAGGCTATTCAACAAGTTGAGATACATGAGAGGACGGTGTGCAGAAGGAATCTTTTCACTTTGTTGCAACCTTGTCAGTCTGCTTCTATTGGATAGAAGGCGCTTGGGGCAAGGTTGTAGTGGTTGCAGTGTCCTTTTATTCTCCTTTTGAACAGATAGTGAAGAAGTTGAATTTTGCAGTATGAGATACTAACTTGAGACACTGTTTAGGTGGAACAGTAGTCGAAACTACCTCTGGTATTCTGTAGAGATAACCCCCCAAAGTAACAATGACACTACGGGGTCGAGACTCATAAACAACATGGTGCTTCCACATATATGGCTGGCCCAAGAGAACATCACAGACATATAGTGGAGCAACATCACATAATACCTTGTCCTTGAAGGGATGGATGTCATATGACAATTGACATTGCTGGCTGACATGAAGATCTCGTCCTTGGAGAAGCCATCGGATGTTGTATGGCTGCGGGTATGGTGTTGTTGACAATCCCAACTGTTTGACGACCTCTGCTGAGATGAGGTTCTTCTGGCTTCCACTATCAACAATAAAATGCAGTGGGGTCCCCTTCACCCACATCTGTGAATGAAAAAGGTGCCCCCCCTCTTCGAGATCTGTTGGTTCTTCTGGTTGAATTGTTGTGGTTGTGACAATAGCAGTGGGGTCTGCATCAATGTTCTGTCCTTTACCAGTATTTTCATAATCGAATTCTGAATCAGGGTTTGGCTCCTTGTCTTTGATCTCGGCCACCAATGACTATTTGAGTGACATTCATCGGTGTTGTGCCAAGTTATTTCATGGAAATCACATCATTTTCTGGTGTCCTTCTTTTTCTTCCCATGACCCTTCTTTTCTTTTGTCTTAGACTGGTTTTCGGGAGACTATTTGTTAGGGTCGTCTTTATCATACTTCTGTTGTTGCATATTTGCATACCCAAACTCTCATTTGTTCTAGTGCTTAAATTTCTGCTCAATTTTAACAACATATCAATAAGCAGCACCGAGTGATGAGATGTCTAGAAAATCCATTTCCATCTAGATGTATCTGTGTAGAGCCCCATGGTATTTCAGAACAAAATGTCGCTCAGAGTCTTTGATACCCAGCTTGGTGTGCAAGGTATGGAAGGTATTGGTGAACTCCAGAACTGCTTGGCCCCTCTCTTGCCTCAATGTGGTCCATCTCATGTACTGGTCTTCATAGTTTCCAACAGGGTAATACTATTCCTTTACCGCATCCACAAAAAAATCCCAAGTGGGATCGGCCCCATATATTCCAGAGTCCTATGTGGAACTTTTCTCCCAGTAAGTTTCCCACCAATGTTTGACATGAAGGAGAGCTTTAAGGAGTGCGAAGGTGATCTTTTCTTTGTCAAAAAAGTTGTGAACAGAGAAATAACCTTCCAGCAGAGTTAACCATTTTTCTAGGGCTTCTGCATCTATCTATCCTTCAAATACAAGAATATC
Organism: Picea sitchensis; assembly: GCA_010110895.2. Taxonomy (NCBI): domain Eukaryota; kingdom Viridiplantae; phylum Streptophyta; class Pinopsida; order Pinales; family Pinaceae; genus Picea; species Picea sitchensis. The sequence goes on from SNQJ01S0104467.1 coordinate 25,472, forward strand.
AAAATTAACTTGTACCTTGATAGGCGAGGTGCCTCGAAAGTGGCTGCTTGATGAAGATGTGCCTAATGCTATCGGCAGGCGTTTAAGGATGTGGGAAAAACTCTCCATCATTTCGTCCCTCTGTCGCGTGAGAGCTTGCTCAAGCAATAGATTGATAGGATCATCTACTTCGTCGTTTTTCTTTTCTTCCACCATTGAGCATTTTTTGGGTGTGTGATAGCAATTGTCTTCAAGAAAGACAAGCTCGAGACCCAACTTGCTATACTCGGACCTCGTCGGGGACATGCACTGAAAAAAAAAATGATCAAGAGCAGCCTGCTCTGATACCACTGATCTGGATTTTATGAGTAGAACGAAATGAATACAGATTATTAATAGGTGCTTAACTCAAAATAACAGAGATAGAGTAAAACTAGTTTTCTATTCAATAACGAAATAAGTTGAAACTTTAAAATGCAACGGAAACAAGCTTGTTGGAATGGTGGCATCTTATCTCTGAGAAGAGATGTGACGGCTACTCACATTCGCAAAAAGATGATTAGAATGAGGCTTTGAAGGCCTTTTTACAATAAGAAGGAATGCCAAAAACCTTAGGCATCCAAAAACCTAACCCTAGGAGATGAAACACCAAAAGTCATGTGGGCCCCGTTTGGGTAAGTTAGTACTTCAACTTACCAAGGTCGTAACTTTTGCATATGATCTTCGTTTTAGGCGTATAATATCTCATTGGTAAGGTATTGTCGAGGAGATTCATTTTGGGGGCTCAATCATGCCTTTGGTTATCATTGAGAACCTTGATCTTGAAAAACCTTCATTTAGGCCCTCAAAATGGCCCCGGAAGTTAAAACCTGCTAAAAATAGTAAATTGCCAAAATTGACAGAAAACTGTTTTGAGCCAGTTGAAAAATGTGGGTGACCACCGATATCCACCTAGATCAATGTGACTTGAGAGGATCGTATGTTTCTCTACCTCCTACAGAGTGAACCTAGGTAATATTTTTATTCCCTACTGCAATATCTTTGGCCATATCAACTGGAGCAATTGGATCAGCTAGAATAATGTTTTTCTCCCTCTGAACTGTTGAAGGGGCAGAAGGTATTTTCTTACTGTCATTATCCATATGAGATTCTATGGATCTTTGAAACCCTATCTCTTCTTCAAGGACAACATCTCTTCTTGTCTCAATCTGTCTCTGACCGGGGATGTAGATCTAGAATGTTTTCTAAGATTCGTTGTTATCCCATAAATGTATCCTTTCTCCCTGAAGGGTCTATCTTGGACTTCTTCTCTTTGGGTACATGAAAATACATTGGGCACCCAAATATCCTGATGTGTTCAATCTCAAGATTCACTCTAGTGAAGTATTCTTCAGGAGTTATGTTTTTCAAAGTCTGGTGAAGACTCTTGTTCTGAACATATATTGTGTCATGCATGCTTCTTCCCATAGAATCATAGAAAGATTATGATCATGCATTATTGCATTGGTTTCCTAAATTATGGTTCTATTCTTCCTCTTTCTCAAATATTTTTGACTCCCTCTGAGTCAAGTGGCTCCCTCTAAAGGACAAACATCGTCCTTTTATTTTAACTTGTCTGGAACAAGAAAACAAGAGGAACTAAAACAAGAATATCTCATAAAGGAGAATAATGAGTACATATCTAGAATCAAAACAATTTAAGGATTGTTGTCACAACTACACCACCTACTTGTAATGTAGCAAACTTTAGAAATATGGGTTAGAGGAATGACAATTAAAACAATCAAACCTTGAGTCTTCACTTCCAGTGTGTTTTTCCTCTAAATGCACTGAGATCCCTCTAGATCCACGACTTGAGTAAAAGTTTCCTTCCTCTTGCAATTAACCTCATGAAAATGATACAAATAATATATATACAAGTGCATACTTGAGGGTGCTGATATGATTTCTCCAATGGCACCTGGTTGATTTTTGTCCTCTGACATCTTCATGAAGAAGGTAGTTACAGTGTCAAGTTTTTTGTATCATCCACAATAAGTCTTCCTCTGAATTATTGTCTTCCAGGAACTTGTTCATCATAAATTTAGATTCTTCACAAACCCTTGTTAACTGGGCTAGAAAACCTAAAATCTAGGCTAGGCTAGCAACCTTAAGTTTTTTTGGGCTTATGACTTCCAACAATAAGCCTTGAAATTTATTAGAACACATGTAGTATTGAAGGATTCTTCAAAGAGATACAGAAACCCTAAAACCAGAAATCTGCAAAAAATTGCGGAACCCTAGAAACCCTGGGACCAAAAATCCAAAATTCTTGGAATTTCACTTTAAGAGATTTTGGAGGTGTTCTGATGGAGTTTGTACCCTCTTGTCCAAATTTCATCGCCAACATCCAAGTATGAAGTGTTGAAACACCCAACAGAAGAGGGTCGTACATATTTTCTGGAAACCCTAGGAGGGTCGTACGGTTTAGCAAAAGAGGAGGAATGACTGGTAGAAACTTATGCAATGGGTTCTTCAAGACCTATGCTCTGAAACCATGTTAATTTTTCAATAGGCAAGGTTTAAGCATGAAGTTCATTCCATTTTATCATTTTACTTCAACCATAAACAATTTTGTTGCAGTAACCAAGATTACAAGAAGAAACACCATGCACAAGTACACAAGAAGTATCCTGGGAAACCCTTCTCAACAAGGGAAGAAAACCCAGCTAATCCTTTGATATATTATTCAAGAGAAATACCTCCACCACCAAGAAAATCTAGAACACAAAAGGGTTCTTACAAACCCTATAAGACTAGCGCCCAAGATAGGTGCGCATTTTTCTCAATAAGATGTACTTGCTGAAATTTCCAAACTCACACTTTAGATATGATTCCTCAATGGGGAATTTACCTTTACTTATATTAGACTGAACCTATCAACAGAAGTATCTATTGGCACAACAGGGCCGACCTCACTAACTCACAATATAATTAATAATTACCATATTAATTATATTTTACACTAAGGTGGGACCGACCTGTACCCTTTACATTACAATTAGGGTTACAGGTAAGTCTCACTCTTTGAAGAATATAGCAAGGGATCTCATACACCCACTAGTTCTCATCCACTAGGGGCACATCCATAGGGATGTTCATATCTCTATCTCACTGTGTCTCACAGGAGAACCACACTCACTAGTACTCAACCACTAGGATCATGTTCACCTGTGCTCATCCACAAGAATGCCCAACTCAACGGATCTTCTTTCCCACTGCATTATAGAGGAGAGTCATCTGGAGTTCAACATCTCAACTCTCTTCTCAAAGGAGGCTAATACATCATTTTCATCTATGTCTCATAACGATGCACCCAGCTCATGGGAATTCACATGTTCACCTTGTGCTCAGCCACAAGCGTGTCCAACTCAGCATATCTCCTTTCTCATTATGTTACACAAGAGAATCATCTGGATTTCTTCTCAACTCTCTATAAGGATGAGGCCATATCTACGTTCCAGTTCTGTCTCACATAGGAACCACACACCCATCTCAGGGGCTCTCTCTCAAGTCTGTGTCCTGGAGGATGTCTCATGCAGTTGTAATCATCAACAGGAAAAGATCGCTTCAATGAGGAGGATAGGATAAGGTGTATTTCCCTTAATTTTGAGATTATATGTTATAAAAGTATTTTGGATCTTCTCTATCTTTCTCTGGGATTTTCAAGAGATACTACATCCCCAAACTTCACATCCATATAATATAACAGGAGTGACAAGAGTCTCAAAGAGGAGCATTTTTTATCCCATAGCCAAAGATCTGCTAATTTACAATTATTTTCAAGCCCGTAATAAGCTTTCCACCCTCCATTTATCATTTTCTCAATGTTATAGTTCCAATTGAGTTTTTTTTAATATCAATTCCAAGAGACTTGTACGAAGGCACTTCTTCCAAGATATTATTGTCATATAAAAAATTATCTTAGGTGATCTTGTTGGATTTAATGATCATTATAACCTTTGTTTTGTTAGTGTTCACATTCATACATGTACTAGAGAATAAGTCCTTGAGGATTCCAAGATACGTATTAAGGTCATAAGTATTCCTTTCCATAATAACAATGTCATTGTCTTAGAGAAGAAGGATGATTACTATACTAGCAAGAGTTGGTCCAACACAACCTGTAGTTTCCAAACAATCTTCTAACTTGTGAATGTAAATGCCAAAAACGGTAGGGGATAGGGGACAAACTTTCTTGACTCCTATATTGTAGTTAATTTATTCTAACCAACCCTTGATGCTCCAAAACTTGGCAATAAAATTCTCATACAACCTTACTGCAACAACTCCCATCCCAGGGGGAAATGTTTTCTCGCTAACCTATTCCAAAGGTTGTTCCTAGGCACAGTGTAAAAATATTTTCTAAAGTCGATGAAACAACAAAGGAGATTGGTTTTATTATTTCGACACTCCTCTGCAATGATCCTAAGCATGATAAGGTGGTCCATAGTTGAATGATAACCTCTAAAATTGTCCTCAACTTTAGCTCTTTTTTTGTGGATTTCTATCCATATGCTTATCTTCTTTTCCAAAATACTTCCATATAGCTTGGAAAAAATAGAACTAATCATAATGGACCTACAATTGGAGGGATTGTTTTTATCCCCACTTTTAAAAGTAGGTACAATGAGGCTTTGAGTCCAAGGCTTAGGGAAGCCCTGCTTAACTCCTAAATTGAAGAGCTTGTGTATGTGAGGGATCATAATAGGCCCTCTAATTTTTAATATTTCATCTTGGTATCCCTCGATGTCCTTAGATTTCCCATTTGAAAGTATCTTAACCACAAATTTTATGTCTTCTATAGAAAAAACATCATATTCTATAGTAACTTTTGAGATTTTTTCCAAAACATTACGTGATTTGTAAATATTTTCAAGGTAGGAATTTCAGTCTATCAAGGGAATCATATCATTTTCTTTAGTTTTACGAGTCAGAATTTACCTCCAAAATTTCTTTAGATCTATCTTAGAAAGGTGCAAAAGATTCTCTTACTTTATACTTATGTAGTGCCTTTTTTTTCTTTTAATTAGGGTTTTGTATCTATTAATCTTATCATATTTCAAAGACTTATTATAGGCACCCCCATTGACTTTTCTACAAAGTTTACACTCATTATCATAGCAATGGTTAGAAATTATATTCTTCTTTTTGCACAACACTTCAATAGAGAATTGTTTTATGGAGGTAGATAGGATAATTGTGAAATTATGATTTATGTCTTCAATATTGTTTTTATATGATAGAAGATTTAATTCGGTGTTTAAGTCCTTTGAAAAGAGATCAAATTTATTTTTGTAAAAAATAACAAGCCTTTGGTTACCAGAGTTATCTTCAAGGCTGTTTTTGTGCATGATAAAATTTAGATTTAGGGTTAAAGGTCTATGATCAGATTCAGGCTCATGGCCATTTAACATGTCAAAATTTATTGTTTGGTTGTAAACAAGGGTATATGATATCACATAGTCCACAACACTACTACCTATCCCATGGATACAAGTCATTTGGTTATATTTCGAATACTTCATTAGACCATTGCAAATGATTAGATATTGAGAAATGCAAATATTGATTAGCTCGATACCATATAAATTCTTGGCCAAGTCTTCCAAATTTCTCTTGTATCTATTAGCTAAAACAAGGTCCTCATCTAGCCACAAAATATTAGGGTTGGAATCAATGCTTAAAATAATAGCTTGATTACTCGTAGTTCTAACATTAAAGTCTCCTAGCATGAGGATACTACCTTCATTTCTTAGATTGTAAATATCTTGTTCTAAGATTTTATAGGGATAATTTTTACCTAGATTGTTTTTTGTATAAAACGTAGAATTAATAGTCACATGTTCTTAGCATTGATATATGAAATCTCCACCTAGATGAATTGATTGACAGGGTCCTTTTTATGAAGACAAATTTGAGGGGAAATTATTGTTCTTATGTGACAAGCTACAACTCCAACCCTTCTACGGGAGGATTTCTTGTTCCATGTTGACCACAATATAAATTCATCTATGTTAGGGACCTTAGATTCCTCATGCTCCCAAGTTTCAACCAGAAATATAATATCAATTACACTTGGGATTCAACTTAATATAGGCCCTTTGTTCTAAGGAAATCCTTCATAGTTCCAAGAAAGGATCCAAAGTGTCTCAAATTGCTATTTATTGTTATCATTTTGGTTTTTATCCCTAATAGCAGTTTTTCAGTTCCTAAGTATTTATGATTATCCTTCATTTATGGATTCCTTGACCTTTTGAACCTATTTATTTAATTTAGCTTGATCTTTTGGAATGAGGACTTCATTTATAAATATTTCAGACCCTTTTAAACTTGAATTTTTACTAAATATGTCATATTTATGGGCATTAGAGCTTACCATAACCTGAATCAACCTATATTTATGTTCAATTATTTTTCTCAACATTTTTTATTTTTATAAGGTCAATTGTTTCAATTTGTAATTTATTTTTTAATTACTCTTTGACTATTGCTAATGTGTCCTCATCTTTATGTTCTTTTATATCAAAAATTATGAGGTTCGAGGCTCTTTTGTTAAGCTCATGGTGTAACTCTATGAGCATATTCATTTCCTCTTTGATAGGTTTGATATCCAATTCATGTTCCACTCTATTTAGGGACAAACTTTTAATTAGCTTGTCTTCTAGCTCTTTAATATTGTCCCTAAGATTGCTATTTTCATCCATCTCTTCTTCATTGGTTGATTATTTTTGTTCTTGGTTGCTTGAATTACTCATATTGAAAAGAAAATAAATAATTAATTAAAACATGTGCATATAATTAACCAACAGAGTTACAATAGAGTTATCTTGAGGAGAAGGATATAGCTAACTTTGAAATTATATATATATGTATATGTGTGTGTGTGTGTGTGTGTGTGTGTGTGTGTGTGTGTGTGTGTGTGTTTAATTTAATTATTTAAAATAATAATAATATTCATTTTATATAACAAGTAAAATATAAAAATGCAGTTATTTAATAGGTGTTTTAAAAACAAATTATAAACCAATAACAATATAAAAGAAACTTTATTAGTTTTATTATACCATTATTATTTATTTATTTTAAATTAAAAAAAATTAATAAGATTGTATAGTAGAAATACTTTGCACACATTACTAGGTATTTGATGGTCTTGGAGTATGACCTAAAATTGTTTCTTCTTAGCTAAGAGAATCAAGACCTACAAACATCTAGCAAGAGTGAAACTAACCCCCTTAGGGATAACACTCTAACACTAACTACAATATAATCTACCATTCAACCAGTATAATAAGTAAAAGTATTTTTTCCATTTTTGCAAGTTACATAGCATTTAATATCTCTTTGAGAGTATATTAGTTTTGGGTTAAATTTAGCTTCTCTAATATTTTTAATATCATGGGTACTCTACAAAATAACTTCTTCTTTTATTTCTCAATGATTTAGCCAAGACTTGCATCATTATGTCATTCCCAACATTAAGCATTATACATCATTAGGCATTGTTTTTTTTTGTTTTTTTTCAAATATTTAAAAATATGTATCTCATATTTTATTCTCTCTTCTCTTCAACTTGAAGTCTTAATTATATGGAGTTGGCAACACTTTTCTCTAACAAAATGTTTTGTTGATTCTTCAACTTGAAGTTTTATTCTAGAGTTACTAAGGATTTCTTTGAATTGACAAAACACTTTAATTTTTGCATGTTTGAATCAGACAGGAAGCTAAAATATGCAAGAGCATTGACACAAGTTATTCACACCATAACTTAATCGGTTTCTCAATTTCTATGATCTATTATTGTGTCTAGAGTTCCATTTTACAACCCATTATTAGGTCGATGTGTGATTCCATGCCTAAATAATAATAATAATAATAAATAAGTAAATTAAAATTGTATATGTATTAAGTAAATTAAAAATGTTTATGTAGACTCTAACCTTTTGCACCCTAAAATGGGTTAAAGAGGAAGAGTTTGCACATAGAGAGATTTGATCCCTCTCAACACTTCATAGAATCAGAGTTAAGATAGATGTATACTGATATATTGGCGTCTTTCATACTCAATACAAGTAACCATGCCAAATGAATTAAGGCCCCTACCTGGGGTTGTGAACAAAATTCAATGGTTCGACAATTTCCATGATCCCTTATATATGTTGGTGGTATCTTTTTGTGCCTGATGCAAGTGACCACACAAAATGAATGAAGGTCAGGGTTGTGAGAGAAATGAAATGCAATGAATTAAAAAACCTATGGTTAAGTGAGTTGTCACTGATTGGTTATTGGTTATACTAGGTCAACCAGCCCATTTGTTAATTTTGTCACAAAACATAGAATTGGTCATATTGTGGCTATAACACTGGCAACACTTTCATTTCCTTGATTTTATTTTTTTTAATATATTTTTATTTCGCAGGGATTCTTATCAATGGTCAATTTCCAATGCCTCCAAATGACAATGTAACCAATTATAACATTAACATCGATTTTTTCAAAAACCTTCATGGACCTTTCCTTCTCTCCTAGTTGTTAAAGCTCTTACCATGTTACTAAAATGTACCATACGTTATTTGCTAGGTCTCTCTACACATTCTCTTAAAATGTTTGTTTTTTGTTTCTACTTGAGGCTGACAATGAATTTCTATTGGGGTAGGAATGAAATTCAACAAAGAAGAAATTCATGGCAAGATGGTAATGGGACCAACTGCCCAATTCAACCTAGAAGAAAATACACATATAAGTTTTAGATGAAGGGTTAGATTGGTAGTTATTACTACTTTCCTACAATGTACTTCCATAAAGCAATGAGAAGATTTGGCAGTACAAATATTGTGAGTCATCTCTTGATTCCAGTTCCATTCCTACCTGCTGCAACCAACTACAAAGTTCTTATAAGAGACTAGTAAAAGACCAATCACTGGAGAGGGATTCAACACGTTGTTCTTTTTTAATTCCATTACTCTTTAGTAGGATTATGTTCCCTAGGTTCACAAATATTTTGTCTTATGTTCATTGGATTTTCTATAAAATTCAGATCATTCTTACAAACACTTGAGGCTCAACTCTTGGCATGACTGATGGGGTTCTCATAAATGGTTGTGCCCCAAATGGCACATCAATTACCTTATATCAAGGTACCAAACTATTGGATCCTTAAAAGGAGCCATGTTTCCTCAAATATGCAGGGGGAACATGTACTCTGCTTTCAATGTGAATTTGCAAGAAACACTAATTGCTGAAATTTAAGGATTCACAAAAAAAACATATTGTTTCCTCATATCCAATATTGTCTGGCAAGTTCTCTAAACTTCAAGATTCAGGGGCTTACAATGAAGCTGGTGGAAGTGGAAGTCTCTCACACAAATCAAAACATACATGACTCTCAACATTCGTTTGGGACGTGGTGGTGGGTTGATTCGAACAACAGGCTAATTTAATGCACTACTCTCTCGACTAGATACTACTCATCTCAATGTAATATTTTTTATTCTATCTATTTCATTTCCCACTTTATATGGTTTGTCATCATGTTCATGTTATATTTCTTTCACAGAGTTTCTATGTTTAGTCGTCACGTTACTATTATATTGCTTTCACAGATATATTTTAAATTGGATTATATTTTTTTTTCTTTTTAAATAAAAATATTGTATTACTTTGCCTTAGCAAAAAACATATGTGTCTTAGTGTACATTATAACACACCAATTATTCTGCCACCGTAGTGGAAACCAAAACGCGTGGACAAGACGATTGTTCATTTGTTCCAAAACTTTAAGAAAAAACGACAATTGTTGACATACAGACATGGGGACTTGCTACCTATTCTGCCACAAGCATGGAAACCAGAACATGCGGTGGACCGAGTGCCCCAACCACCTATTGAACCCGAACCAGAGACTGTGGTATGCAAAAATTGAAAAAACTTAGCCATTAAACCAAAGAAAAAAACTTGTGAAAGTGCTAGACATGGGGCGAACCCGGGCGTTCATCTTGACGAAGTCGGAAGATGAAAGGTTGGCAGCAAGTCGAGTATCGACTCTTCTCAGAATCGCTTGACATGGAGTCATACAGAGAATCCAAATGCTTGTTGAAGATGCTCTGGTGATGATGCTTCTCTGTCAGGTCCTTTCTCATCTCAAAGATCAAGACCAGATGGTCTTCCATAAGTCTGCAAGAGCTGGAAGTTGGGTGAGTTTTTTCATCAACTTCATCATCATGAGATTATTCATCATCAGAGTCTTCATCCATGGTAGCAACGGCAAAGTCGTTTGCAGCAGCGGAATCCGTGGTAGGGTCCTCATCCATGGTGGCGGCCGCATTCTGTCACGAGTGTTCCTCCAGAGGCGAGACTTCTTCTTCCACAATGCAACCCGTCTCGACTGGCTCCTGGAAAGGGGTGGTGGTGCAGGTGGCAAGTCGATGCTCCAAGGCGGTTGACAGCAGGAAAGGTAGAATTTCCTCCCAATTGGGAGGAATTTCTTCTTCCACTGTGTTAGTAACATTTCTTGTCTTGGACACAAGAGTATCCAGGTCTGCAAGTTTCACATGAAGCGCTCGAGTGCAACACGGGAAAATCTCATCTTTCAGGTTTCCAGGCAAGTAAGCGGGTGAAATTATGTTGTCGACGGTCCAGATCCTTTTATAAGAGAAGATCGATGGTCAGCGGGAAATCGCAGTTAGCAGATTTGTGCCCAGGTTAGCTCAATGCATCGCGCCCATATTATATGTAGGGAAGGATAGCAGTCATCCATCCAAAGGGTACGTGGCGTGTGATCTGGTCACGTCGGCTTTTTGATAGTCGCGAGTTCGATGAATGAAAGTTCCATATCACTCTGCATCGCAAAACCCCGAACCCCGAAGCGTCGAAAGCACCCAGAGTCGGGCCCGAGGTATCGCGAAGTAATCTCAGTCGTCCATCCACAGGAGACACCCAGCGCGTGATTAGGTTCCTCATCGTTTCTCCCATCGCGATTTCAAGGTGCAAAGAGCAGCTCTGTCATTTCCCGATGCGCGAGGTGTTGGGAGTATCCAGGACCTGGACCCACAGCATCGTAGGGAGAGTTCAGAACCGTCAGATCTAGAGGGACGTGTGGCGCCAGATTAAGCCATCTCGACGTTTTGCTCATCGCGATTTCAAGAAACAAGGATCAGCCCCTTCCTATTTGCGAACGTCGAAAGCTCCTTTGAGAGTAAACACAAGGTCACAGCCCGTGGTCACCTAGGAAATAAAAGAGCTGCACAAAGGGGGCCAAAGGCATCGGGTCTAGTCGCCAAAAGGTTCATCATGTTCTCCGGGTGCCATTTGATCCAACCTCAAGCCTGGTTTTCGCTTGAAGTAAATGAAGGTAAGAAAGAGTGGTTGAAACCTCTCTTCATGCATTAAGTGCAAGATATGGAAAGCCTAGCCATCGGTCTGCTCGAGAGGGTCTTGTGTACCATTTTTTCCAAAGAGGCCATGCCTAGTCCTCGATTAGCCAGAGGAGGTCTACACACTCTAACTTGGCTCTTAATGGTTCAGCTACTCCCCTTATAGGATCCATGCACAGTTAAGGTGGTGCTTGAAGAAAGATATCAGTACGAGTTTGACTGAAGGGACACCAAGCCTTGGGTGACTGGGCACGCCTCTGTGAGGTGAATTTTCCTGCGTATATAGAATCAGTCTTTGTATTTTGTAATCCATCAATGGTTGAGCAAGGCTCCTAATTGTAAAGTTTTGATAAAGCATTGGTCGCTCTGGTTAATGTATAAGGCATTCGAGACTTGTTACTTTATGGATATCAGCCTCTTTCCCATTTCTTTGTTTACTATGTTAGAACAACTTGGAATTGGAGGATCCAGTCGAGCTGTAGCTGTTATAGGATGATGTAGGTTGGATCACTGTAACAGTTACATTATTTCTAATCGGTTCCTATGATTTTCTTAACGCTGAACGACTTGGAATTGGAGGATCCAGTCAAGTCGCTCCTCAGCTCTTTGAAGCTCTAGACTAAGAGGATCTTGGCTCTTGAGTTTTTCATCCCCAAGCTTTCGAAGGCCTGTCGCCTTAGGCAGTCTTGCTCACCCTTCTCACAAGTCTTCCATCTACCACCCTTTAATCCATTTACTGATGGAAGTTGGATCAAGACCTCCCTTGATGTCTACATACCAGGACCAGTCTCCTGCGTTAAAGTTGTATCTTCTTGAGTCTTTATCTATTCGATCACCCATTCAAAACTATCGTGACATAAAACTGATGGGCATTGGGCTTTCTCCTACAAGAAATCCAAGGGTGACTTCTGATGCTAACATTTCTGGCACCGTTGTCGGGGACGAAGTTGAAAATTTTCCCCGGGATTGAACGACATTGAGCCTTTGATTCTGAAGGTGCATCAAGTATTAGAGCCTTTGAAGATTTCTACTGTGCACCTGGTGACTCCATTGTGATGACTCCACTGTGGCGAACCTGCCGTGTTAATTGTGGCTTTCAGAGGTAGACACACGTGGTCTCATCCACAACTGCCTCTAGTTACACTTGAAACTGATCCAGAGGTGGTTCTTAGGAAAGGAAAGGCCCCTGAAGAAGAAGCTTCCACCACCGAACCAGGTAATCCGCCATCTCCTTCTGTAGGAACTCCATTTTCTCCTCCTCATTTTCTTAATAAACCTCTTTCTAAGGTTTCCCATTTCCTGAATTTTGGGAGTGTTCCTGCTGAGTTTTCCCCTCCTGGTCTGGGATTGGAGGGAGAAATCCTTGTCACTCCCCTCTCCTCTGAAGTTGTACCTTGGCGTAGACCCAGGACTACAGAAGATTTCCCCACTCCTATCTTGATTACTCCTCCTCGTGTTACTGTTACTACTCCTGTGAAAAGAGGAGCACCTGTTGACTTGATCTCATTAGCCTTCTCCTTAAATCCCCTCTTGTTTCCCACTCCACTTCGAGACTCATTCCCAGTAGCCCCTTCGCGAACTCCTTCTCCTCCAAGCTCTCCTCCACCTAATATTCCTATGGTTGGTGCTAATCCCCCTCTGAATAGAATGGATGTCACAGTCACTGCTAGATACGCTCCCTTAATCCTACCTTATCCTATGAATCCTCTCCCTGTTGGAGATTACTTGAAGTATATGCCCAAGTTCACTAGGGAAGGGGACAGAACTGCGGAGGAGCACCTGGATTCTTTTTACAGTTATGTAGACAACCTGAACATTGAAAATGAAGATGTCTAGATGAGAGTCTTCGTCCAGAGCCTCGATGACGAGGTGAGGAAGTGGTTTAGAGGATTGGCCCCCGGATCTATTGCTGGGATCGAAGCCCTGGATAGTGTTTTCTTGAGGCAGTGGGGAGATAGGAAGGATTTCATGTATTACATGACAGAGTTCGGGTCTTTGAAGAATATGGAAGGAGATTCTGTCTCTGACTTCTCCAAAATATTCAATAAGATGTATAATAAAATCCCTGCCGAAATAAAGCCTTCAGAAGCCTCAGCCAAGATTTCTTATGCTAGTGCATTTGGCCCCAATTTCTGTCTGTTATTGAGAGAAAGAAGAGCCACCTCCTTAGCTCAAATGCAAGACGTGGCCATAGAATTGGAATCCAATGTATTAACAGCTGATAGAATGAGAAACAAGACCGACGCAGACAGAAGAAAGGGAAGGTAGGAAGCCTTGACTTCTGGCCTAGCAGTGCCCCACCCTCAAGTGGATGAGCTAACCAGGATGGTGAAGTCTCTCTATGCAGAGATGGAGAGAATGAAGGTGGAGGGGAGGCAAGCATACAAGGGCCCCCAAAACACCAAAAACAAAGGAGGTTTCAGGAGGCCAAACAATATTAATTCCCCGACCATGCAAAGGGAGAAGGGAAGAGACAGAGAAGACCAGAAGATTCAGGCCCCTTTTCAAAATAACTTCGTGGTCGAGGGGGAAGAAGGGGAAACATATGAGCTTGATCCTGAAATCCATTGCTTTGTAGAAACTCCTCCTTTCCCTCATCTCACTCAATCAGCATACGAGGAGTCTCTCATGGACATTCAGCTAAATGAATTGAGAAAAGGAGACAAGGCTAGTGGTAGCCAAGGCAGGTATGATCTGCATTCCAAGAAAATGACAGTAGCGCCTGATGTTCCTGAGCAGTCCACTAGAACAGAGAGACCAACTAATGAAGTAGCGGACAGTCACAGAGGTAAGAAGCACCAACCCCTCTCTCCCATAGTTCAAAATCATGTTCCTGAAATAAGAGAAATCCCAAAGCTTACATCTTCTTTTAATTTCAAGCATGAAATTCAAAAGATCAGAATTCCTGTGCCCCTAACCGAATTGATTAAACATGAAGGGTTCAAGAAACGCTTCTCTGAGCTTTTACAGTTTGAGGTCTCATGCCTTCCCACAGACTCCATCAATTTACAAGATGAAAAGCCTACAGTCATTCTAGGTCCTATGGTAGAAGACAGGAATGACTCATCCCCTCCCTTCTAGACTTCCTTGAACATACATGACAAG